>JAHDVE020000267.1:0-141001 GCA_022606495.2 Halesus radiatus | reverse complement strand
GAGTCCCAACTGCTCCCATCCGTCTGGAGCCAGTGAGACTATGGCATTCCCAATTGGGAATGTTGTGAGGCTGAAGGTATTGGGGAGGGGAAGGAGAAGGGGAAGAGGAAGGTTGGGATTACCTGGCTATTCAGATCTAATCACCAAACACGGCTAAAAGCCATTTCAAGCAACGTTTCAATTCTGAATGGTGGTCTTTCACCAGGGCGATACTGAAAGTATCTTCCACTCTGGAACGTGCGCAAGTATACTATATATTAATTAATTGTGAAACAACACAAATTAATTAAATAAAATTTACTTGCGCACGCCGGGGTTTGAACCCGCGACCTTCGGATTCGTAGTCGAGAGCCTTACCCCTCGACCATGGAGGCCGTTTGAACCGTCACTGTCTTCACAAGTATATCTCTGTGTTAACTTTAGTTGTAAAAATGACTGAAGAAAGCTGAGTTCCAACTGAACTGGTCGATAAATATAAATAAAATAAAGTGGCTTAGAACATTTTTTTTTCAATTTATTTTAATAACTTATTCAACCTAATAAACCCCATTGTAATATTTAATCATTGAAGAAGACATTATTAACATATCCTAAATGAAACACGATACCGAAGAAAAACCACGAAAAATAAAAAGGGATCAGTTGCATCTGGGACTCGAACACAGGACCTTCGAAAAAAAATTATTTAATCATATTTTTTATAATCATGTTTAGTAAATATGTTTGTACTTTATAAAATTTTGCCCTAAAAACATTTTGTGTATATTTCTTGCAATTCCATGAGGAAGACGTCAATTTGTTTGTCTCAGACAAAATTGAAAAAAAACATTTCCAAGGGCCGTGTGAGGAGAGGTTGGGCCTGCAACAGATGGAGGCCGCTGAAGTAGTACAGGACAAGGACGCCTGGAGGCATCTTGTCGAAACGATGGGTTCTACACCCAAATAAGACAAGGGGAGGTAGAAGATAATGATGGTGATTTGTCATTTAAAAAAATCTAACAAGGATTTTGTATGGGGGAATAGCATTCTTCGGCAATACTTAGCTGTTATTTAGTATTAAAGCCGGAGAAAAAATAATACATAGAAATGCCCTAACACGCAAGGGGAAGAATTAAAAATAAGATTGGCGAGCTAGGCGTGACGCCAATTTACGTAAAATAGCAAATCAGTAAAAAGGTTTGGCTTGTTTACAAATACCGAATATTTTGTTAGAGTATTCATTATGGCCCTTTTTTTTAAATTTGATTCCCGCAGTCAAAATTACACGAAAAAAACGTGGACGACATTGAACTAGGCTGATGCCAAAAAGCGTTTTTCGTGACCTTTGCCTCCAGCCCTTAAAACGGTACTTAGGGCAAGTCTATTAATTCTGACGTCAGTGGTTTAAGCTATTTTTGCTTGCAATAAATAAATTATGTAAAATTTACTAACGAAAAATTGTGGTAATAAAATATTTAAAAAAACTGAAATGTTGTCTACATACAGGGTGTTGTAGTAAAAAATGCGAATGAATTGGCACCCATTTTTATTACTAAAAAAATTATTGCCGGAGATTAAAATTTCATTATTTTTTATCCCCAAATAAGGCCAGGAATCAATGGTCGAGAGGAACGGCTGCGCGGCCTGTTTCATACAAAATTTAATTTTGGATTTGATGTCAAAATGCTCACCTAATCCTAATGACATTTTTTTTAAAATCAAAAAGTTTAGTAAATATCTAGTACGGATTAGAAGAAATTATTTATTTTTCAATAATTTGATATGGGGGGGGGGGTCCAAAAATATTCTTGAAACGTGGGAAATGGGCCCAAAAAGGTTGAAAACCTTTGGGTTGGAGTAATACTAGTCCATACGGTTTGCAAAGCTTTGTATGTCTCAAGGATAGGATAGATAATAATGCAATTATGCTCAAATTATTACAAAAAATAGTATATCAATATTAAAAGATACCTAACAACCATTTAAAAGGTTTTTTTTTTTAAATTTAATTTTACAGAGAATGCATTTGCAAATGATAATTTGTATATGGAAAACATAATTTTGCTTTTTTAAACTATCATTTTTTTAAAAGGTAATTTTCCACATGTTGTCATTGCACTCAAGTTTAAAACAATATGTAAATGCTCGTTAGGTACCTTTCGATATTGAGGTACTCAAATAGGTTATTATTCCGTTAGAACTATTTGTCATAACGGTATTCGTTATCCGTTTTTTCTCGGCACAGCAGTAAGCTTAAGTAATCATCCGGTTGGGGTGTGGGATGTCTGTCTAAGGTGTGTAATTTGATTAATAGGCACTACTTACTTATTACTTGAATGATGAATTAAAGATAAATGAAATACTGGTTCTTATGAATATATCGCCATCAATTTATCAAAGGTCGTTATTCATCAAAAGAGAGGGGTGAAAATAATAATTAGAGATTTAAATCTCCATTGAATTACCTACTTCGGGGATTCTTCCCCGTTTCCAGCAATACATTTTGTGCCGCGTTCCATAAATCCGGAGCGGTGATAAATATAAACGATACTTTCCAAATTCAGTTTAGATTGAATCCCCGGTAAATACTTCAAGCTCCAAAATAAATAATATTCCTTCAGAGGCAATAAGCCGAGACGGCGGTTTTCTGAAAAGTTAAATGTCCATTTAATAATTAGCGAAATAAATAATAATTCATTCAAATCCAATGAGGGAAACCGCCGAAGGCATTTCTCATCCCGGTTTCTCGAAGTATCTGGAATTTTTAATGCTTTAGTCGTTTGGCTGTATAAATAAATAATGTTTTGATTGAGAGCAAATAATTTTATTACAGACAAACATATTATTATCATCAAATCAATGATATTTCATATTTTTAACGTCTTCATAAAAAAAATAATGTTTTCTTTATTTGAACTGGATGTAAGAAGAAATTCGCTTTAGTTGCTTTTAGAAATAAATGTAAATTTTTTTTGTAATAACTTATTGAAGTTTATAAACCTCATTGTTATATATCTAATTACAATCTACCGTCCGGGGTCAAAGACTATCACTGAGGAATTTTTCAACGAATTTGCTCAACTTTTGGAGCGGGTAAACACCCTACCGGGTGCACTTATTATAGCTGGGGACTTAAATATTAGGCTAGATAAGAAAACAGATGGTAACGGGATAAAATTTATTGATGTCCTAGAGTGCTACGGATGTAAGCAATGGGTAGATAGTCCGACTCATAATGCAGGTGGAATACTTGATGTTTTCATATCGAGAAATACTGATCCACCCCTCATAACGGAAGTCATAGACGTGGGACTCTCGGACCATAGACTCGTGCTTACGGAGGTTGAGTTCAACCCTCCCAAACCAGTCTACAAAACGAAGACGACCAGAGCATGGCGAAAGTTTGACTTTGACCTGTTCGAGGAAGACCTGAAGTCATCCATCCTTGTCAAACACGACTTTGCTAGGAATGCCATTTCTACATCCGGCCTAGTAGATGTTTATAATGGTACCTTAACCGCCATCATAAACAAATACGCACCCTTTTCTACCAAAACCTGCGCTGTTCGCAAATCGGATTCCTGGTTTGATACAGAATGCCGCGAAAAGAAGAGGACCATGCGCCGACTTGAGCGGATTTTCAGGCGCGGAAAGTTAACAAGTCAAAGGGAGGCTTGGGTTAATGCGCAAGATGAATACAGGGACGAAATTCGGAGAAAAAGATCGGAGTACTGGACATCGAAGATTGAGGGTGAAGATTCTGACCCCCGACGACTTTGGAACTCGCTCAAAACTGTCATGGGTGAGTCAGAAAATTCAACTACAGCTGCGCTAAGTCCGAAAGATTTTTCAGACTTTTTCCTAGAAAAGATCCAAAACATCCGAGCCACGACAGCGTCAGCACCTCCACCTACATTCACCACCTACAGCGGTGAATCTTTGATAAAATTCACACACACAACATCGGCAGAAGTCACAAAAATTGTGTCTAGTTCTCTAAATAAACAATGTGGATTAGACCCGATTCCAACGTGGCTCCTCAAAAAATGTCTTAAACATGTTGTGCCCTTCCTAGTGTTCCTCTACAATAAAACTTTCGACTTAAGCGAGGTGCCACTACTGCTCAAAGAGGCCCTTGTTTCACCGATTCTAAAAAAGCCACAACTAGATGCTGAAGATTTGAGTAATTATCGCCCCGTGTCAAATCTTCCATTTATTTCAAAAGTCCTTGAAAAAATTGTGATCAGGCAGATTACCGCCCATCTGGTGAAAAATGAACTGCTTTCAAAATACCAGTCAGCGTATAGGAAGCACCATTCTACAGAGACTGGATTATTGCGCGTGTTGTCAGATTTGGTGCTTGCAAACGAGTCAGGTAAGCTAGCTTTGCTATCACTATTAGATTTGAGTGCAGCATTTGACACCATCGATCATAATATATTGATCGACAGACTGGAAAAGACTTTTGGACTGGGTGGCGAAATCATTCAGTGGATTAAATCCTACCTCTGTGGCCGAACCCAGTCTGTACAAGCGAGTGGTAAAAACTCTCCCTTTGTAACCCTTACTTCTGGAGTCCCCCAGGGTTCAGTGCTGGGACCCCTACTTTTTATTTTGTTCATCAACGATGTTACCAAAATAATAGAATCATTCGGACTTCTTTCCCATTGCTATGCTGACGATCAGCAAATCTACTTCTATTGTGCACCAAATGAGAAAGACAAATTAAAGGAAATTACTGTCAAATGCATTGCCGCCATTACAAAATGGATGTCTTCGAACAAATTAAGATTAAATCCATCCAAAACAGAATTTCTTTGGACAGCAACAAAAAAGCGCCAATCAATGTTAGACAAATCTCCTCTCACTACTTCGGGCTGTAACATCATCCCTAAAACAGGCGTTAAACTTCTAGGTGTGCACCTAGATGCAGATCTATCACTCAAATCCCAGATTAACAAGACAGTAAGCGCAGGTTTCTTTCACCTGCGCCAAATCAAATCAATACGGAGAAATATTCCAGCTAATGGCGCAAAGATGCTGGTAAATTCTTACGTTGTTTCTCGACTTGATTACTGCAACGGCATATACGCAAGTCTCCCCAAAATATATACTGACAGACTTCAGTCAGTTTTCAATGCTGCAGCAAGGCTGATAACCGGCGTTTCCAAATACTCCCACATATCTCAACATCTGCGGAACCTTCATTGGCTTAAGTGTCCTGAGAGGATCCAGTTTAAACTATGCTGGATGGTTTTTAAGGCGATACACGACATGGCACCACCCTACTTGGCGGAACTATGCACTCCAAACGATGTCAACACTAGGCAATCATTTCTTCGATCAGCGTCTTCAACAGCCATAGGAAGACTCTCAGTACCTAAACGCAATCCCAATACCAATTTCGGAGACCGAGCTTTTGCGGTGGCAGGCCCAACAGCCTGGAACAAACTCCCTTCATATTTGAGAAAAATCGACAGCTCTACTGAATTCAGAACAAAACTAAAGACTCATCTTTTTAAATTATCGTTTCCAGAATAACGACCCCATTGGTCTAATGGTGTTTTCGGGTACTCAGTCCAAGAGAATTACTTATATTCCTATTTACCTTCTACCGCCCAGACTACCTTCTTTAATTTCGATAAAAATTATTACACTTTTGGGTGCTCTACCACTGACAGCACGAGCAATAATCATACATGTATTTATATTATTATAAATAGGTATGTTAGTTGTAAGACTCTAGTTTTAAGCCATAGTTGTACGTCATTTTGCAGTATTGTATACACAATATGCACTTGGTCATAGATATGTATTAGTTTTAAATGGGTACTGGGTTTATATATGTGTTAGGTTTTTATTCTAGTTATGCCTACTTAAGTTTAAATTGTCACTAGCTATAACTTTTAGTTGGTGAGTGACTACCTATAAGCCGTAGATGTGAGTCACTAATTGTAGGTCTCAGTAGTTAGTCCCTAGCCATAAGTCTTACTTATATGCCATTAGTAATAAAGTTTAACTGTAAGGTATTGGTTGTATATGTTATTTTATTAATTGTAAAGCGCCCTTGAGGTGATTTTCTCACGAAAACGGCGCTATAGAAGTAATCCAATTATTATTATTATTATTATCTTTCATCATTGAAAATAATATTTACAACTCACAGAATGAAATATGAAACCGAAAAGACACAGAAAAGAAAAAGATAACGACAGCAGCTGGGACTCGAACCCCGGACCTCGTGTTCTTTATTATGAATTTTAATGGAAAATGTATATTCAATACACAAGGTTTTTTAAAATGACGGATTCAATTTCGCACGTTTTCCTCCGATACACGCGGTCGGTCTGGGCTTTTTTTCTTTAGATAGACATCCAGTTTGCTCAAATTGGTGATACTAACGGCAAATGCTCTCTCTAATTAAATATGCAATGTTAAGATGGAGACGAAATATACGCTACACAATAGTTGCCGACCTAGTTTTACAGAGCACACGAATTCAGAAACCTTGTGCAGCATAGTAGCCATTTCAGTCATAACTGAAGTGAAATGGCTGCTTGGCGGCGCGAGCACTCTAGCGGTCGTTTGCGCAACTATGAGCGATCTAGCGGTGGGATTCGAAACTTTCGGACCTCCTTTTTTCAAATGCTATGTAGATAATTCACATATAACGTATTATTCAAGAAATGTAAACGATAAGAAATTGAGTCCATCATTTTGAATAACCCTCTATACTAGTATATAAGTAGATCAATATACATAGTCTTGAATATATTTTTAACATTTTATTTTTGTTGAAAATAATTTCACTTAGAAAAATGATTGAGTAACCAGAACATGATAACGTTTTTGACGAGGTCTGACGTCATTTAAATCCACGCCACTAGCCACAATGGTGAAAATGGCAACTGATTTGGGTACATGTGGTATTGCGCACCCAGTGCCATTTCTTAACACTGGCGGTTTTATAAGTAATTCCTGACTGTAAAAGAGTGCTGTAAAAACATGTTGGTATACATTGATTAAGATACTAGATTAACAATGTACCTCCCAACTTTTTTCTCCTTATTCCCCCCCCCACCCCTTCAGCTTCACAGCATACCCCATTTGGTTATACGGTGACCGGATAAATCACGTATGAATCGGCACATTTATTAATTTATTAAAAGTTATATAAAGTTATTAAAAGTATGGAAAAAAAAAATTTGCCCTAAAACCCAATCTAATCTAACCGAACCTAATTTTTTTTCGTACTTTTAATGACTTATATCACTATAAAAAAATGTGTTGATTCGTATGTGTGTTAATTTATCATTGCACCGATGATACGATAGTACTGGCTACGGATAGTTGGAGGTCTTCAATGGTATTGACTAAAAAATTGAAGAAATAGTTTTTGCGTCTTTACGCTGCTTCGATCGTGGCTCCCGAATTAAAATATTCAGGGTTCTTGGCTTTTGAAATATTAGTTCGTTACATTAATCACGCGAAGGATCAAGTCACCGACCCCGGCAGCAAATCCGGGTGTGATCAAAGCCTTATATAGCAACGTCTCAAAGAACTTTTAAAGTTTATTAATTAGCAGAAGTCTTTGAGCACTTTGGGTTTGCGATGTTAACATTCATTGAACATGGCTTGAATCTGACATCTTGGCACTTTAAAACCTTCAGCGAGTTTCTCAAATTTATAGTAGGCCCCGATCTCATAAAGGAGGCCGGAGGTAGGTGTCTATTCAGCCATGCGGAGCTCAAAGGAAACGGAGCCATTTCATCACCTGGAGTCACGAGTGATACGAAATTGTTTGATCATCTCCCGAATTTAATTAAACGACAGTTCATGCTGATTCCGTGAAAACCATAAAGAATTAGATTTACGTATCCTTATGTTTTCACTGGTGAATAAAATGGATTTTTTAATACAGATCTTACGTTACGTCCCTCTGCAGTAAAAATTCATTAAATGACAAAAACCTTTCTCGAAGATATTCGCAATCAAAGATATATTGTATTATTAAATAATTATTTTGTTTAAAACCACTGTATTTAATATGTAAATATCTACATGTTTCAGGAGCAATATTCCGATCTCAATGATAAACAATTTACCTACTGATTTACAAAGATATATTATATTTTCATTAGAATCAATTACTTTGTGATTTGACATCATTTAGCTTGATCTAAGCGAAACCGGTTTGGGTAAAATACAATAAATTAGTGGCTTATAACAAGTGTTTTTTTTTTAATTTATAGATTAGAAATAATATTACTTTTAGACATCCTTATCATGGAAGCCCGCCTCAGTCCAGCCTTCAGCACCGACGCATACTGGAGAAAGATATCGTCCCCTCACATTTTAAATGCCACAGTTCCTTAAAGGCTTTATTTTTATGTACTCATGTTTGCAATCTTTATATGGAGTGTGTTGGACTACACTAACCTCTCGAAATACCGCAATAAATATTTATTATTATTATTGTTATTATAACATTAGGCTATGATCCTTCCATAGAGTATTTTTTTGCGACAAACAAAAACTCGCCGAGTACACTTAGTGAGTTTTGGTCGGTTTAAGATATGCGATAACTGATTTCGTGATTTTGAGAAAATCAAATAATTACAACAAGGACCAGTAGAGATCTGCTGACTTTTTTCTGAATAGAGAGTATAAAAAGGGGGCACATTTTGGCATTTAATTCAATTTTAACCATTAACACCATTCTCAGTTTTTCATTTTGACTGTGAAATTTAGTGTTTGTATTGTTGTAATTTTTACCTCTTCAAATAAACATTGTTATTTGTTTTCGTGCATATCAACTCTTTCAAGGCCTACATCATCTTTGAAGATGCTGTGTGGAGTCTTTTTGAAGAAGGAGAGGATTAACCTTGTAGACCTGGGTCTTGGAGAATCCCACGTTGTACGAGAATGGAAACATAGAGGTAGGCAAATAAATTTACATGAATGTAATAGTGAGTCGTGGAAACGATTCGTTCCCATGTGACAAATTAATGTCACCGGTTCCGAAGAGACAAAAACGGTAGCTCCTCCGAGCATCTTCCGTTGAAGTAGATATCGGCAGTACAAGAACAACATTCCCGCCTCACACCTTTCCTCGAGACACTACCCATTCGTTAAGATAGGGGAAATCTATCTAAAATGTAGTTATCGAGATTTTTAAAAGAGACAATAACAACTTTAACAACTGGTTCAGGGTTTCCTATTGCGGCGTTCAAAAACCATAACAAAAAAACCACTTCTACGCTACCTCATTCATTGACACGCTTTCATCGCACTTCAGAACAATGCGTAGCATTGCCAGACTACCTATTGTAGTCGTAAAAACGGTGATAAACGCAGATATTTAAATAAAAAAAGTTCGTCTTTGAAGTTTCCATGTAACATAAATATACTGTGTATGTAGAGAGTAATAAATAGGAAACAAGAAAGCTATTTTGTACATTTTGTGATTTCAATTTTATCATCCAGATTTTCTTAGTTCGATATTTTTTTTCATTTTTCCTTGAATATTTCCTTGAAGGTTTGAAAGGGAGTGGAAATATTGATATTATTTTTGGATTGAGTACATTTTACGTGAAATGTACCAAAAATATATATTGATAAGCAGCAATATATCGGTCTTGGAAAAATGTTATTTTTTTTCAAATATAGTTGACATAATATGTATTCGAAAAAAATCTCGAAAAAGGTAAGAAAAAAACACATTTAACGAGCTCATTAAATAGAGCATGAAATAAATTGATAAAATAAATCTTGTTCCTGAGATTCGACAGGGGATATTGGTCCGCAATTGAAACGAGGGGTATACTCGTATCTTTGGCGGGAATTACACCTTTCGTGAGTTTTCCACAAGTGCACAAAAGTTCGGCTTTCGCTGGCCAAATATATTCCTTTTTTTAATAACGTATATACATAAATGGAAAAAGTAAAATACTTGTTTCGTTATACCGCACAGGTATTTAATATATAAAGGATATCAATATTCTTGAAATTATTTGACCACCGTTTATAAAGGCGTTACAAAAATGACCAAATTAAAAAAAGGTATCATATCGAAATTTTTTGGAATCATTTTGAAAACATAACGTTTCTCTATTACATTGATTTCATTTTTTATTCAGGTCTGACACTCGTCTGGAAATCGTTTTGGAAAAGGTGAGTTGGGACGGATTTTTTTTTTACCAGGTATTCGACATTTAAATAATAAAACATTTATTTTACATACATTTTAACATTATGTACCTAAAGAGTTTTATTTTTCAAAAAATGTAATGATTGAACATCTCTTGCGGACTCCACAAAGAAAAAATACGCTTTGTTTAGTTACATTTTTCCGGCTACATTAAAGATTTTTTTGGTTGATAAATATATGTCTTCAGATTTGGGGTCCACAAAAAAAGAAAACTTAAATCTGGCCAAATAGGAGAGCGGTTGTTTCTGATGTCCAAGTGTGATCAACGACCGGGTCGAGCATAAGGTACATAAATGAATTGCTGTATTGATGGTGCTACCAATTCTAGAAATTCCGTGAATTACATTTTTTTTTTTTTTACATGATATACGATTTAATGATATTTAGCCATAGTTCCACCTATATAGCAACAAATTTATTATCATTTTGTTATTATAAAATGAATTGAATGAAATTTCACTGTAAACAGTTATTAAAATCCACTATAAAAGTTGTTTAAAGCTGTAAAACATCAGTGTTTTCGTTACATTGTTATTTGTTTTTTATTGACGTAATTTGTTTGACAGTATTTTTTTCTCGAAATTGTTCTTTTGTCCATCTAAAGTTGCGATTCGGACCTCTGTGCAGCTTGGCGCCCGCCCACTGAGGCATTATCCATTCCACCCAGGAGCTGGAGCCGCCCATCACCTTGTTGCAATTATACGGGACCCGAATCAAAGGAATCGATGGAGACCGAAAATTATAAAATCCTCTGTGGAAGCGAAGAAAAATAATGAGTACTCTGCCATACATAATGGAAGCTCGATCTTGTGACCTTTCATGTTGATAAGGATGACTCTATTGTAATATTATCTGTGTGTGGAGCATATATTTTATTAAATTGGGTTTGTCGCTAGTCAGAAAAGCATAATAAAAATTATTTGACATGGCTTGAACGTGTATAGCGGGTGAATGGAGGAATGAGTATCAAGACAATATATCATATGTGTATTGCGCAAATTAATGGAATAAGTTGAAAACATATTAGGAACTAAATACTTAACACAGATTGAATATTTGAATCATGAAATGGTGAAGTCGCATGTTGTGGCGAATGGTTTGATTAAAAAAAATGTTTTTTTTTTCTGATTGAAATGCATGCGTCAACGCAACTTTTATCAGCTTGCAATATCATTTTAAACATTAGCTCTGTAGCTAAAAAATCAATTTAGCTGTCGATTTAAAAAAAAATTATACTAGATACCAAAACGTTCGTTCTTTACCTTTCTTGTATTAAAGAAAAATATGCATCTTAAAAACATTACTGAAACTTTGGCGATGCCAGTTTGTAAAGCATAACTAACTAATATTTTGATTAACAATAAGTATCAGATATAATGTATATTTATCACCGTTGATTGCCGAGATCAATGCAATTAAATGCATATTATCAAGCCCAGAAACACGCATAAGCTGTCGGGATTTGGACTGTTACCAAACATCTACATATATTATTATGTGTCAGCAGGCAACAGACAGCAGAGAGCCGGCGTACAATGTAAAATATGTATGCACGTTTATCTCAGCCAATAATTGGAGATGCATGGCTGATGCGATGTGATGGATGAAAGCAATTATGTCTCACATTAAACTAATCCCACCGACAGTTAATTGCTGGCTTCTATAATGTACGGGCTTACTCAACGCGGAGTGTCTTGTACGAAGAATAGTCTTGGAGCGATATAACCGGGCTGTTAAACGATCGGATTATTAGCTTCCCCCTTTACAAAAGGTACTCGTGTCTTTAAGTTTGCCTCAGGGATAATTAGGGCAATTACTTACCAATGATCAGGGGATTTTCAAAATTAATCTACTACTTAATTCGAATCCATAAACTGTCTTGAACTTCGTATTACGCTAACAAATTTAAATTGAAACAGATTTGAAATCGAATTGTACCAATGAAGTGAAAAAATGTCGAGGGGTATAACACACCTTTTCAAATTTTTACAAGAGAAGGATTTATTTTTATTTTTACAAACATTGTGGCAAAAAGGAAGGAGTTTTGTAGTTTTGTATTTTTGTGTTTTTGTATTTTAGTATTTTATATTTTAGTATTTTAGTATTTTATATTTTAGTATTTTAGTATTTTAGTATTTTAGTATTTTAGTATTTAGTATTTTAGTATTTTAGTATTTTAGTATTTTAGTATTTTAGTATTTTAGTATTTTAGTATTTTAGTATTTTAGTATTTTAGTATTTTAGTATTTTAGTATTTTAGTATTTTAGTATTTTAGTATTTTAGTATTTTAGTATTTTAGTATTTTATTATTTTAGTATTTTAGTTTTTAGTTCTTAGTATTTTAGTATTGTAGTATTTTAGTATTTAGTATTTTAGTATTTTAGTATTTTAGTATTTTAGTATTTTAGTATTTTAGTATTTTAGTATTTTAGTATTTTAGTATTTTAGTATTTAGTATTTTAGTATTTTAGTATTTTAGTATTTTAGTATTTTAGTATTTTAGTATTTTAGTATTGTAGTATTTTAGTATTTAGTAGTTTAGTATTTTAGTATTTTAGTATTTTAGTATTTTAGTATTTTAGTATTTTAGTATTTTAGTATTTTAGTATTTTATTATTTTAGTATTTTAGTTTTTAGTTCTTAGTATTTTAGTATTGTAGTATTTTAGTATTTAGTATTTTAGTATTTTAGTATTTTAGTATTTTAGTATTTTAGTATTTTAGTATTTTAGTATTTTAGTATTTTAGTATTTTAGTATTTTAGTATTTTAGTATTTTAGTATTTTAGTATTTTAGTATTTTAGTATTTTAGTATTTTAGTATTTTAGTATATTGTATTTTTTTTTATTTTTGTATTTTGGTATTTTTGTATTTTTATATTTTTGCATTTATGTATTTTTGTTTTTTATATTTTATTCAGATTTTATAATGAAGACAGTGGCAGACATATAAATTATTCTTGACTTAGTCACACGGATAACGATCACTAATTGAAGAATCGTTGATATAAAATATTAGCTGTTTCTCGTCTGAAAAATATTTGAAAGAGGGTCCATAACCAATTTTCCCGCGTTACCGATTAGTAAAAAGGGGTCGACAAAATAAATTCAGTTATTACTCCTGAATCCCATCTAAGCAATTAGATTACCAAAAAAATGTCTTTTCATAACATGTTTTGTGATTTATGTAAAAATAATTATACAAATCTGAAATTATAAAATTAAGTAATTCACAATAATTTTTAAACCATATTATTATTTTGTTTTTTAATTCATTCTTTGTGAATGCTTGCGAACTCTGACTAAGCCTAGTGAGAGGAAAGAGCGAATTAGATACAGATTGGCAACGGTCGAAGCATTGTGCTTAGACAATTTCATAGGTGACCCTAATTTTGCCAGACCATCTTGTTTGAGATATTTTATAATACATTTATTTAGGCGACATTAAAAAGATGTTACCGGAAGCAGCATTTCACCAAAAGATGATCCAGTGACGATGGTTTGTTCCGAAGCATGACCGGATTACATATAATATTTTAGTCATTTTTATGTAGCACCATTTAGTGATTAAATCACTCGAAAAGCGCACAACATATGTAGCTTTTTTTCATTACACACAAATATTTTAGCTCTAGGAATAAAATAAGAAAATAATAAATAACACAATATTTTGTAGGTAGAAAAGTTGGAATGAGTTTTTTTTTCACGCAAAAGAAAACGAATATAACTTTTCGTCCGTATTTGAATGACGAGATGAGTCCCTACAAATTTGCGGCACAAGATTGAAAAGTAATGGTAATTTATATCAAATTATAAGCCCATCTTCAATCCCATTTTATCCCAGATAACCCCGTCCCTTCCACCTTCCACTTCTCTCCCAAGTAAAGCATGAACAGTGATGCGTCACAGGTGTTACTTAAACAGGTGCCAGCTTATTCACATTATTCAACCCCGTGCCACCCACAACAGTCAGCTTCACTAGAGATTGAACACCGGCATTCTTATATAATATAGTATGATTCAGCAGGAAAAAGTGCTAAAACTTAATAGTAGACTGTTGGATATTGATACTGATGGCGGTCAATGGAGATATCGCTTGTGGTGGTCATTTTGGACATTTCCCCCAAAATGTTTCGAATATTAAATATTCTCTGATATAACGTTTTTTAAAAGCAACATTAATAAGATGCATGAAAATATAGTAAAAAAACACACAAAACTTAACACTCGAGAATGTCCGCTCGTAATGTCTTATGAAACATAAATAACAGCCAAAAAAAAAAAAAAAATTTAATGTAAATCAAATTTAGTAATATTATTATGTTTTGCGAGTATTTTTAGTTTTTATTATTGTGATAACTGTTTCGGGGTTCAAGGCAATTTTCAAACTGCCTTGAAATGGCATTGAATGCCAAAACAGCTGTCACAATAATAAAAACTAAAAATACTTGCAGAACTTAACAATAACATTATTAAATTTGATTTACATTAAAAAAAAAAACAGAATGGAGTCCTACGAATTAAATACAAAAACAATTAATATTTTGAAAAATGCTATTCACAATGCTTGGTGAATTGGTCAGTTTGAAAATAGACGTGTTTGGTTTGGAAATTAGTGGACTTTACCGCGTTTGTTATGGAAATCTATTTTTATCCTTAAAAATAAATAACTTAGAGCCGGTTTGTTAGGGCAGTAACATGTCATTACAAATATATTATAATTATTTTTTTTGAATCTCATATTTAACTAATTTTTGGGTATCGGTGGACTTAGCCATGTTTATTTCTACACGCCTAATTTTGTGTATTATTTGCTAAAGATTCGTGTTGTTTTAGTACATTCCAAAATTTAGGTACTGAAATAATACATTCTAAAGTTTAGGAAGCACTGTAAATGTACTTGTTAGATTATTTACAATTGATCCGGGAGATAGGAAGTAAAGGTGCGCAAGCAAGAAGATCTGTAAAAGGGAACACACCACCTGACCACATGTGTAATTTTTTCCGATTTTTGTGGTAATTCGGTTTAAAATTGTTTTTTTTATCTATAACTTAACGCGATGAAAACAAAAATATGCTTAGTTTTCAGGAAAAGTCTTAAAATAACCCGACTACAGACCACTGCTGACTGACTACCTGTTGCATTTTCTTTCACTATCATATTTTGATCATTTGATAGGAAAGCCACAATAAAAATGTTTGTGTTCAGGCTAACAATATTTAGAAGAAGATGACTGTACCAGACCTTAACATGCCGATCGCGAACGCAGATTTAGATTTACTTAACTACCAATATTAAGATCTAGTTATAAACTTGGGGGAGTGTGGAAGTAATGATATTATTTGATATCTCTTCAAAATATACACAGGTACATTAACTTAATGTGTTCCTTCAAGAAGTTCAGTTTACTGCGAATTGTTCGGCGATAAACTTGAGTAGTTACGATTATATGTTATTATTGGTAATAAAATCACGTGCTTGTTGAAAATAAGGTATCAGTATCGCCCTGGAAAGATGTAAATATTCAGAATCGAACCATTGCTTAAATGACAATAGCTGTGTTTTGTTAATCAGATCTTTAATGCCAGGTACCTTCTTTTTAATCATCCACCCCTTCCTTATTATTTTAACCTCACAATGTACCAGAATTTCTAATGCCATAGTTCCACTAGCTCTAGGCAGTAGGGTCTCTTGTGCGTTCATTAAATGAAAAATATGAAAACGTTCAATACAGAAAACTCTACATAGTAAATATTTCTGCATACTTAATTATTAATCGATAAAAAAACTTTAAAAAATATTGCTTTTTTTACTATGTCATGCACTCATATTATATTATACTATGCACATGTACAATATGTATCATGTCATATGTTACACGTATAAAACTACGATGTTTAATTTTATGTTTTTACGTTAATTTAAAACTTTATTTCTTTCTGTATTATACACAAAACCACATAAAATGTTAAAATTGTTATTTAAAATTATGAATAATAGCCTAGACTCGCCAGAGCTCATTATCTTTATAGAAATTCACATACCATCAAGACCAACTCGACAAACCGATTTTTTTATTTGCCCGCATGCAGGACCAATCTTAGGATAAATTCTCCGATTCCCCGTAATTGTGCGCAATATAACGCACAATTTCACGATATCGACATTCTTCATAATACCCTTTCAAAATATCGAACCGCAGTAATACTATCGAGAGCATCTCATGTCCTGATCTTCTCATCTTCCTCTTCCTCTCCCCCCTTCCTTCTTATTTTGTTTTTTCTAATAAAACATCTTTACTTAACCACTTTTAGCATAAGAAACTCTGTTGGCTTCCCTTTGGTTAAACTTCCTTTTATATAAATCTGTATTAAAAGCTGTTTGTTTTTTACAAATAAATAAATAAACAAAATGCTTAGAACCAGATAAATAATTAATGTATAAGCAAGGTAAATCCTGCAGAATCATTTCAACGAGATTCTGGCTTGTATAGTGATGTACTGTATTTGTAAGACGTCTGCGGGATAAGAGATAAGGGATTAGAGGTATTCCGAACTATTTCGAACCAATATGAACTATCGATAAGCAAGAATTTATTTACGAAAATGATTTGCGTGTAGGTATTAAAATCTTCAAGTAGTTAGTTTGCTGCTAGTAGATCAACGATATATGTCAAAATATTTTCATTGGCAATAACCTTTAGTCATCTATTAAAACAAAACAAGGGTGATAGATAGGATAAATAAATACCCTGATAATAAAACACTAAGATACGTTTACTCTGATTAGTCTTCGAAGAACAGTAGTTCAACTTACACGGAATTGCTTAACAATAAACTTGAGTATTCACAGTAATATGTTTTTTGGGTAATAAAATTTCGCGCTCGATTGAAACGAGATCGAGTATTGGGTTCTAGCTAGATCTGAAGAACTCATCATGCTGAAGAATTCTACCATTATAAATGAATAATTGATGAAACACTTTGCCGACTCGTGGTTACTGTAAACAATCCGGAAAATTCACCTTTCCGTGGTGCGGCACTTAAGATGAAGAATTTCCGCGGAAACCTAGAGAATTCCAGTGCGTTTTCTCGGCTCGAGAACTTTTTCATTAGCCCCGCTCTTTTTGGAGAGTCGAGAAAAAACTCACGTTCGGTGCGTAACTCTTCCCTGCTCTCCGATTATTACTTGGATTCACGAACGTAGAGGTTGCAGGATTGAGATGAAAATCTTTTGAAAAGTAACTTGTTTAAAAAACTACTTATTAAACTCAACAGACCGTTTAATCGATTTTCATGCATATATTCCATGCAATGCTAGGAAGACTATTCATACGTGTAAATAAAGATAAGTAATCATGTTTTTTTATGTCTGAACAACGAACCATCGGTCTAATAAAAAAAATACTTTAACAACAAAATAACAATAGTGTTTTTCGATGTTTGATATCAAGATAGAAACTTTCCAATTTTTCAGTTTTTATTATCACGAGAATCATCAACAGGAGATAGTAATCAAAGCGTTCACCCCAATTCCAGCATTACTGAGAAAAATTGGCGGTAAAACAGTATTAAAGGGTTTGAAAAACTCTAAAACATATTTGTTTTTTTTAAACCTATTATAAATGACTTAAATGATGTTTGATTCTTTCTGTATCAAGGGAAAATAATATATTTTTAAATCCACTCCAAATAAGCATCAGCGATCTAAGCTTTGTTTGCGATGATCGTAAATATTGTTCAATAAAAACATCGCTTTCATATTTACCAGCATTTTAGATGTATTATTTATTCAGATATGTGAATTATGCCAAAAAATAATAATAAAGCAGATTGGCGATTTTTCCAAAAAGCGAAAGTTACTCATCTGCTCTTTCATAGTTAATATGTTGAGTAATAAACGTTACCTTAGTCACCTTGTAAACCAGATCTTTCTCTCCTACGTGAATCAGTCAAACTACCATTGGCCTCTTTGATTTTTCCTTCAACATGGGTGTCTTTAAGACCTTTTTCCCTTTCTCAAAAATACTCATTACACAGAACACCCAAAGATGATGTAGACAATGAGAGAAATTATTTCCCTCGGGGCCTCCTCCTGTGTGATTAAAAAAAATTCTGATGGAATTATATTTAGATTTTTTTTATTATGAACGTATCCCGCAGTGTGTTGAAATCTTCTATCATCGGAAATATTATAGTAGGTACACACAGGTTGAGAGTTTTACGATTATGGGCGAATTCAAAGTTTGCCAGCGAAGGGTTGCCGTGAGTTGTAGCGAGGTAATTCCTAACAGGCCGCACTCCCAAGTGTTTCTTCTGCGGTTAATGTTCACTTTTTTAATTTATTTACTTAAGGGCTGTTGAAATATCTCGCAAGTTCTTAGGGCTCCAAGTAAAAGCCTTGTCCCCATATATCAAAAATTAAAAAAAAGTTTTTTTTCCCACTAAATTCAATTATGGTGTTAGAAAAAGGTATCAACAAAACCATGGTTCTGAAGTACCCTTCTCAATTTTTGCAATCATAATAGGAGCTCTCGAATTCAGAGCCTCGAAGAGACACCGCATTGCAAACTACTAGGCTAAATAAATAAAAAAAGCAAAACACCCTGTTATATTATTACTAGTTTTAGCATACTTTTATAGAAATTATTTCCATTATTAAACGGATGAAATAATTTACAGAATTAACAATATTTATGGCGTGTCGGCTTAGGAATAAATGTGAAGAGTAAAAATGAAATTTAGAAAGTCGTTAGCTCATAATGGATATAGCTTTGCAAGTAACGTTGTGGTATACATTTATGACCGAAATAACTGTAAAAAATCCAAAGCTCACCGTTCAAGAGTTCGTGCACAAACTATTTCCTTCAAAGCTAAAATAAATATACAACTTTCTTCCTGCATGTTGTGAACACTCTCGTAGAATATGTCATATGTTTTGGTCATACTATTTTAAATTCACCCCTAATAATTATTCTCACGAAAAACAGTTTTTGAGCTAATTAATAATAAAGGCTCACTTCATCGTGACTTATCAATTAAAAGCACTCTTTAAACGGACAAAGAAAAGAAAAGAAAATGAAAACATACAACTTCCACAACCCCCATAATGGGTACTCTTTTAATTTTTCGCATTCATCATAATTAAATAAGTCAAGTGATTTCTTTGACTAAGTAGAAATGTTGGTTGCAATCATTCCTTTTTATTGCGAAGCCCTCACACCACCCCTTAATTAAAACATCATGCTTCATTTTTTCACCCCCCTCATCCATTCCTTCCGATTCTCCCGGAGACTTTAACCCCAGCTTTTTCTTCCACCCCACAACACCCCCCCCAGTGGGGTGAGTAGTGTGTATAGGGTGTAACAAAACGCACCCGACATATTTTAACCAGCGATTCCTGAGCTTATTTGGAGTAAAAATGTAGATGTCATTTTGAACTCCGGCGACTTTTTTTCAACCCCCTCCCCCGTTATGAATCTTACTCTTCATTGCTGAGAAATTACGTGTTTAGTGATTAGTGGCAATATTTATGTGACTGGAGGATTTTTGTTGTTTTGAAATGCTTAAAAAAAGTCACCGGAGAGCTAAATGCTATATACATTTTTTTCTCCAAACAGGCTGAAAAATTACCGCTAAAAATCTGTCGGGTACGTCTTGTTACAGCCTGTACATATCTGTACAGTGAGTATATATGTATCGGTTGTAGGGTTTGGAATCTATTCGCAAAGTTTGGCAGTCAATATTTGCGAAATGACTTTTTGCTGTCATTTGAGTCGCCAGTTTTCTGAAAGGAAACATATTTCGGTAGGATATTCTTTAGGGTTTTCGAATTTTCGATGCAATATAATAAGATTCCGGGCCGAAAAGTATTTTTTTTTGGCAAAACTAACAAAGGATACTTTCTTTGTGCCTAATATTTACGGGCCATCATGTAAAATGAAAAGAATTGAATGGCCTACTCCGCTTTCTAATAAGACCTAGGAACTATTAGAACACCAAAAATACTACGATGAGGTTTTTTTCTTTAACGGAAGATTCTTCGAGGAACTAGCGTCATTAATCCCTTCGGCACCGATGCATAGTCGGAAAACAGGCCAAATGCACCCAATATTTGCACACGGTTGAGATTTGTCACATGAGAATGGCTGGCTTCTACAACTGGTTCTTGTGTTCAACAGCTCGGCTGTGGAATGATCTGCCGGCCTCTGTGTTTCCTCCATCATATAACATGGGTCATGTTCACTCCTTCCTATCCTCTTAAAGACCCTCCACACAATATCCCCAAAGATGATATAGGCCTCGAGGGGAATCATTTCCCCCAGGGTCTCCTGTGGGGAGATACTGTAAAAAAAATTAAAAGAGTTTCAGATATTTTATCCGTAAAACTAACAATTTAATAAGATTCGTGCAAATTTAATTATGGTTTATTCATAGAAACAATTTTTCTCACTTTGGGACCAAAAAATGAGAGATCTCGTGGTCATAAATTTTTTATAATTGTCAGTTTCTATATGTACAGAGAATGCCATCTAGCTACCATTGCCGACCAGAAATGAGATAGCAAAATTTATTATCGAACATATTGTAATTACTTCGATAAAAATAAAAATTCAGCTTTTATTTTGTTTTTGATAAAATTGAAAGTGGGATTGATTAATGGGGTGATTTCAGTCTGGACGCAAAGATAATGAATAATTCGGATCGTAACATAACATGATGAGAATATTCATTAGCGGGCTGTGTCGGTTCCGCTCCGCTCCCAGTGTACCTATACCCAGAGGATACTCCTCCAAAAATATACATCATCAATCCCCGCAGAGCTGTCCGTTCCACGTCATTCAATCAATAACCTCCGGAGTGACAGGTACTCCATCCCCCGGAACCGCATCCGCTTTTATATATTTTTTGCCACTGTAAAACGAGCCCCCTCGACACACCGCCCCCCGCGCCCGCGCCTGATGAAAAAAGGAGAATGGGACATTATCAATCGAACAAAAGCCCCAAAGTAAACTTCGTAATGGGGTGGAAACGGGTGGGCAGGTTTTATCGGGGAAGCGAAACGAGCGCCGTGTAATAAAGCGCCTAATATTGAATCAACATCTGACGGCAGGCAGTTTATTTTAATTCCAACTTGGAAATAATAACCCCGGGACCAAGGGGATGAACGAGGAGGAAGCTCTTCCTTTAGCTGCGAAAACAAAAGCTTAATTTGTATATTCGGTCGTTAAAGATGAATGGCGATGTTGTTTTTCCATATAACTTCTCTCTGCAGCGAGCGGCGGCAGCGGCAGGCGGCAATATACAGTAACACCAGTCTACTGCTTACTGCTTACTGCCGGCAACTCGAGACCCAACAACCTACCGGCCGATTGTTTGGAGCAAGCAACTACTTCACACTTTATACCCGACAGTCAAAAGGTTATTTGAATTGATAACTCCGGGGCAAAAGTTAAACAACTTTATGAAGACCATTTATGTAATTGAAAAAAAGTTTAATGAAATTTATGTTCATTTCAAGAAGGCAAAACAATATAAAACTGGAAGGTGGCGATGTTCAACTTCTAGATTATTTTACTGAGAAAAGAGTAAAAAGAAGTAATCAACTATTTTTTTTATTATTTAATTAGAATTTTCATGTCGAATTACCATAGGCACCAAAGCGGAACATTATTTTCTAGGGTCTCTGAACTTAATTAGTATAAGTTATTCATTTTATGCTTACGGAAAATTTATAAAAAAATAAAAGTTTTTACGGCAAATTAGACGTGCACTTCAATGGGTTTTTCCACAAAGTTGAGGACAAATGTTAATACGGTTCCCAACGTTTCGGTATTATGACGTTAGCAATCTATGTTATTGTTCCACGTTTAACACTGCGGGGTAGGCTCTATAATTGAGAGAAACACCAACTTGTCAAAATAGGCTTATAATACACGGCCGTTGTGTAGGCGTGACTTTGTGCCGACTGCTCGCAATGAACACAATATGCAACATAAGCCTTTGGGTCGTGTTATTTCTCGATCACAAAGCGAAGCAATTAATTTGCTTGCCAATTACATCGCTAAAGGACACGGCCAAGCGAAACATAATCTACCTTTGCCCAATAATAACTACCTCACATTATGATTTGGGTATTAACCGATGCGCGACCGGCAGCGGGTTCCCATACTCCACCGTGGCACTAGAGTGACTTTTGTTCGCTGAAAACCAAATCCATAGGGAATTGTCACTACCCCGACAGAAGTAAATTACTTTGTTAGAGAGATTTCCGAACCAAATGAATCTGCGCAGTCATTTAAATTGTAATAAAAGCGTAACACACGATTTCAACGCGAGAAATCTGGTAGCATAATATTTCATTTGATCACACTGTCAGCAAGAGAGTATTCTTCTTTCATTCTTTGCTCGTTAGGTCGAGTGGTTTAACTCGAAGTGTCGTAAATTTTAACGCGGAAGTTAAAAACATTCTTTCTAATACACAACAATTTTCATTTTGAATGTAGTTAAATTCCCGGTTAGGAAAACTTGTATTAATATGCATTTATTTCTAGTTTCGGTTTACAGTCAGATTAGATATTTCCAGTATTGCAAAATAAGATATGTATTATATTAAATAGAATATATCAAAAATAACTTGATCCCCCGATGTCAGCGGAATAAAAAAAAACGTCAAACGTTATTTGAAATCATATGCACATGTACTACGTTTAATCAGGAAATTGTGGTATTCTTATTTATTCAGTAAATTTTGTAGGTAACCTCGGTATTAACAGACATCATAATATTTTACAAAGCATTACTTTAACTAGAAGCGCATATAACAAAATGGAAATATGCCACTGAATTTTAGTACGTCATGGGTTTTTGACATATGCATTAATTCTCATTGGCTAAATTCCGTTTCCACTTCGTTATCCGATATGGTACAGGAACGTGTCGCCCTGTGCCGCATGGGCTATAATAGTAATGCAATGTTCACCTGTTGTCCCATAGTGCTGGCTAATCACTTTATCCACTTGCCCAGAGAGCGTTTCTCGCTCCGTCAAGTGCCTCTGACACCAAGGGTCCAGCATTATATCACAAGGCCAAATGAACTGGTCCAGGGTGCTCCAGAATACCAGCATACCTGAGTACTTGATCTGTCCTCTTGAAGGCACAATGGGTCAACGTAATGCTATTATTTAGTCTCACTGCCCGTGTGAGTACTGGACCGTTTCAACACGATCCCTACGTTTGAATGCGGTACGCTGGAAAATGTGTGATGGAATGTACTCATCGTACACCTCTCTTGTCTGCTACTTTATAACAAAAATTATAACCTCGATATCCATGAGATGGTTCTTCCTAGATCAGATATTGTAAATTCTTTTGGGTCTTTGGTTAATTAAACAGTCCCATGCGGAATCAATTATATGGTTTGTGACGAATCCATTTTATTCACAAATATATTTTAAACAATAATATATGTTTAAAGTGACAAAAAAAGGGTTTTAGGTAGGGGATAATAAAAGAGAATAAAAGAAGGTAGTCCAGTGTTGGAAGACCTTGGATTTTATAGGCTCAAATATAATCAAAAGTTCAGTACGAGGGCACCCAGAAGGTGGTTTGCCTTATTCGTTTATCCATAATTTGCATGGAGAGTTGAGACGTATTTTGGAAAAAGTGAGGAGAAGGTAGAGGCAAATTAACTGCACGTTTGAAAATAACAAACAGTATCCGAGCATGACCATTTGGCAAAGGTAGACAAAGCAAACAGGCTTGGCAAGGATGGCGAGGATGGCGAGGATGGCAGACGTATTGGATCTTAACTTTCCACAAAGCCTACGCAGATAGTGATTTAAATATTTTTAGAGAAAATTTTGTAGAGAAATGACATTTTCCGTACTAATAATGATGAAGATAACAGCGGAGAAGCAAAACCACACTACGTATGGCAGGTTATATAAGTAATTTAAGCAAAACACACCAAAAGTTTGATTTTCAACCAGGTTTTTAATTTAGCAGATTTTACAATAAACTAGGATAGCGGCATCCAAAAAGTATCGGTAAGATTGTAAAACAGCAATGTAATTATATAACAAAAGCAATGCCTTTTAATTATTTACGATTGTCACTGGATTTTTATGATCTGTTTATAGAGTGGGGGAGATCACACGTGAGACCCTCTTCATGGAATTTTTCAAAATACAAAGGCATTTTTCAGAATCTCACTCTTCCGCATTTTCGCATAATCTGTAAATTGATAAAACGGAAACATCATTTTTGCAAATAATTAAGTATGGCGCCAAGGAAACTACTTCGACATGCGTGCAACATCAGCATCATTAGTTCGAACTTATTAAACTAATGAGCCGAAAACACGGAAAAGAAGGAGGTGACGTGGTTTTATCTGGGTATGAATAGATAGATTGTTAAATTTTGTCATGAATAAACGAATAAAAACATTTGGATAAATTATCCATTGACTTGCATAATACTCCATGATATGATGCATGAAAAGATATTATTAAGAAGATTTTATCGGTCATTTCAAAAGTATAAAAAAGAATTATTATAATACTGGCCCAATATATTTTGGAATGAAATAAAATGAAATGAAAAAAACTATTGCATCATAAAGACAAGGACATGAAAACATCCACCAAAAGGAGAAAAAAATCAGGACAAAAAACGAAACACAAATTAAAAAACATTTACAGTTTGCTTAAATTACATGTTTCACAGGTATTCCATCAATTTACGAAAAAATAATTAAGTAGAGATATTTGCAAACCCGCGTTAAAATAAACTGTAATTTTTGAGCGCGGTATTCGAAGCATGGGGATCCGAATATTTTCCTGACAACGGAATTTATTTTTATATTTATGAAAAACTCTTATTATTTTTTCAGGAAGCTTTTCGACGGAAACGTCAACGTAAAAAGTAAACCTACGCTGGTGCAAATACATATTAAAGCGTGTATGTCCCAAACTCTGCAGGTATTTTGAAATATTTACCTTTGCCTATTAAAAATATTCTGCATTTTTCGCAAAACATTTTCCGAACCACTTTAGACTTTTAAAGAGGAATGACAAAAACCTAAGAATACGAGCTGGTTATTTATAAATCAATGAATGAGTCATTCTTATGAAAGCAATGCGTGAACCAAACTTTGTATGAAGTAGGTAGCCCATGTTTTGAAAGCAAACATGCAAAGTTTTTTTGCGTTTCGTTTTGAAATTATGTAATTTATGACTAATCGCTTGTCTGTTTTGGTACCTTACTGATTGATGTAGCGTGACGCTTTCTCGTAAAAGAAAACCGTTGATGTTCTGCCTTGATGTACTCAGCCTGGGCATTACTTATATCGATTAGCGATGAATAAAAAAAGAATTAACTGTCATCAGTACCGTGATACGCAATATAAAATATTATGTAGAATTTTTTTTAATAAAACAAATCGGAAAACTTTGTAAAAAACGTATGGAAAGTATTTAAATCATGCATAGAGCCTAAAACAAAACGATGAAACTTTAAATTTAAAACATCGTTAGTATCTTTTTAGTACATAAAAGGAACATGTTATTATTATGTCATTTATTTGTAATAGATTCAGGTAAACATACTGAGAAGCGGTGAATGTATAATTTTCCTTACTTTATTAATTAATGTTGTATTAGGATCATTCGTTCGTTTATTAATTTATAATTGTTCAAGTAAATTTAATGTAACACCATTTCTTTCTATTTGTAAGAGTTTAGATTTGTTGTGAATGAAAGGGTCTTAGATTAAATTTACTTGAACAGTTAGAAATTAATAATCAAACTAATGATCCTAATTTAACATTAATTAATAAAGTAGGGAACATTATATGTTCACCGCTTCTCAGTATGTTCACATTATTGAAACAATATAAAACATTTGAATGAATAAATTAAAAAAATATATCAGTTAAATACGAGGAAACACATCATAAATGTGAAAACCTTACAGAATTCAGAATTTGAAATGTTTTCTAACTAAATCGATTTTACTGATAATAAATCATTATTATTTTTAAAAACTCGTCTAAATTACAATGGGGTGGGAGTAAATAAAATCATATATATAAGTCGTCAAAATGTGGATTAACCGCAGTTCGAAAATGGCCTTAAACGCCGAAACATCTCTCACAATAATAAAAAAACTTAAAATACTTACCGAACTTGAGATGGCCCCCCCCCCCCACTAGGCTTTAAAGATGTGATGGCCCGTCCTTCCTTCGTTTATGATTTAATTTAGCAATAGACTTTCGTTCGCGCCACCGATTTAAGATGACTCCTCTACTGCTGCCTTAAATTTTCCTAACTAATGTGATTGGAAAACTCTTTGTAGTTTTCCTTTCAATTTGAGGTTTTTCTCCTCCTTGGCCAGCGTGTAACGTCTAGCCCTATGCTAACATTCGAGTGTTTCCGATTTTCTTAATTTTCACGGTATTTTTGCACTCCAATGTGGTCAATTTTGCCAAGCTTTTCGCGAGTCTACGTTGTGTTGTTTTTTTGTTTCAGACTATTGGAAAAAAAAGGCCTTATTTGTGGTAACCCCTATTCTTTGTAGCGTAGGCAGACTCTCGCATACCATTGACAGAATTCGTATTCCTAACATTCCTATCTTAGACTTTAATGTTCTGAACTCTCTATTATTATCCTACTATGCAATCTACGTTAATTTCCTATAGGAAGACTAGCATTTTCCTAACTTTACCCCTAAATTTTCTATTTTTTTTTCTATCGTGAGTTTTAATGGGAAAACTTAGCTTCTGGCTATACTAATTGCACTATTCCTGATCTATATAATACGACGTAGTTTCAATTTTAAATTTGCTATACATAAATGTAATGATCACAGTATTATCGCCTTTCCTCATCGTACTAAGTGTTATTCTACATGGGTTAGTTTCAATGAATTTCATGGTTAAAAGGTACAGTTTTACTTGTTTTGGCGCCATCTCCATCCTCTCCTAAAATTGGGAAAATTACATGATTAGGTTTTAGTTTACACAGCTTTTGTTATGACGAGAGATCGAATACGGTTTGTTTTGCTGCAATTCGGCTCCAGACCAACCCCTAAAGTACTCAGATGACCACGTTTCCGGTCAGTAACTCTCTCTTCACAGACATACAGCCTGACCAAACGGTATACGTAACCTCTTCAATTTTCAGTTCGTGCGCTATTGGTCATCCCCTGTACCGCGACGGAAAGAGCACCTTCCTTATCCATGGGTCCGAGACCCTCCGAATTCCCGTCCTCCAGACAGTTACATTTAAAGGAGATCAAACCGGTTCCGTCCCCTTGTCAAACAACATTATATACTTGCGAATTTTTGCAAAGTCCGGGTTGAAAGGCCGTCCCCCGCATCAAAAGTTCAGAGATAACCACGCTTAAATCAGCAATTATTTCTGCCCAATCGATAGGTACAAATTATAAATATATGTAAACAATACGAGTTTTTATAATCCACAATACTCCAGTTTTCCCAGAAAATTGTGGATCTGACATCTCCAACACAGGTCGTGAGTCTGTGCCAGATATTCAGACATATTACATAAGAATATACGTAAAAGTGATAATACAATATACATGATATATTACTTTTTGGTTTGGTTGACAGGTTGGTTTAATGAGACCCTGCTATCTCATGTAGTTTGAATTTAACTGTAGATTGATTTTGTTTGGAGAAAAGGTAGGACTCCAAAAAGTCCAAAATTTGCAAGGCCTGAACCTTGAAAACCTAAGTCGAAGATAAAATTAATTTTATAACATAACTTGGGAACGTATTGTCGACGAATGATTATGCTTATTTTGATATTTTTAATAATGTGGGTTTTTGTTTGTTCTGTTGAATTCATCAATATGTTCGAACGGGTGTGGGGCGCCTTTGAATTGAATCTTTCCATGAAAATGGCGCTATAAAATTATGTATGTACGTAAACTACAAATACGTGATTTCTAAAAGATGATAGTTCATCGCAAAAGATGATAGTTCATCGCAAAAGATGATAGTTATTTTTCAATTAAATGTCGACGTTTGTTAAGGTACTTATTCTTCGTAAGATGTACTGAAATTCGAATATATATATACTTATACGTATCTACATACTTCGATAAAAGAAGGTGTGGTTTGGAATGTTGACCTAGTTTTAATAACAGTCGAGGAAGTGTCATTGAGATATGCGACAGTTATTAAGTGTCAGAGACCCCCGTCAGGAAGCATAACAATTAGGATTCATTGGTTTGTTTTAGAATGATAACGATCTTTGAATTAATAAAAATCGTTTGGAATGTTGATAATATTAGTAACGTTAGTTTTCGAATTTATATGTTAGGGAAAATATATACTAATAAAATAAATAGTTTTTATAGGACATATACATAAATATAATAAATGGTTTTATATATATATATATTAAACATTGTATATAAATAAACATAAAATAAATAACGGCCATATAGATTTGATAGATACATTATACACTTTCTTTATATATATACCTCTACACACATACATACTCTTAGTAAAGGCCAAGTCTTTAGCCGAAGTTATTTCACTACACAGTGAAATACCTATAAAAGATGTTCTGAAGTTGTTGACTATGAATTTACTCGATAAAGACAATTATACAGGTAGGTATCTACCGGAAATTTTTATAAATACTTAAATGTATTTATGGAAAAAAATAGGTATTTTTGAATATTTAAAAGTCAAGTGCTGGTAATGAGTGAGACAATTGAATTATCTATAGTACTAGTTTAATTATAATTCAATGCGAAAAGAGAGGTTTATACAGGTAAGTATCTAACGGAAATTATTATAAATACCTAGATGTATTTATGTAAAATTATATTTCTGAATATTTAAATTCAAGTACTGGTATTGAGTGAGACAATTGAATTATCTTTAGTACTAGTTTAATTATAATTCAATGCGAAAAGAGAGGTTTATACAGGTAAGTATCTAACGGAAATTATTATAAATACCTAGATGTATTTATGTAAAAATTATATTTCTGAATATTTAAATTCAAGTACTGGTATTGAGTGAGACAATTGAATTATCTATAGTACTAGTTTAATTATAATTCAATGCGAAAAGAGAGGTTTATACAGGTAAGTATCTAACGGAAATTATTATAAATACCTAAATGTATTTATGTAAAAATAGATATTTCTGAATATTTAAAATCAAGTACTGGTATTGAGTGAGACAATTGAATTATCTTTAGTACTCGTTTAATTATAATTCAATGTGAAAAGAGAGGATTATCGTAAAATATTTAATGGAGCTAGCACAAATATTTGATTAGAACGGCTTTGATCAAGTATACAAAACATTCACTCATGATAGATAACGGTCGTATAGTATTGACCTATATATTAAACAGTAAATATAAATATATATATATACATATTTACATATACACACATACAATACATGTATTTATAAGTCATTAGAAATATAATTCATATCTCCATCCTCGCCTTCCCCGGGATCCTGAAAACTTGTATATTAATTTGACTCACCTGAATTCCGACAAATTCATAATTTTTCCAGACGGGTTATACACGCCAATATGAAGATTCAGAAAATATTGAACCTCCCTGCCTGGAATGTCTAATCTAAGTTAGAAATATTCACTTAATACAATCTAGTGTTTCCCAATTTCAATTCGTGATCCACCGATCTGTACTATTTCTTCAAATTTAATGCTCTCTCAATCCGGATATTATTAAACAATATTTAAATTTTTGTTGTTTTATTTTCCTATTTTATTCTTTGTACTCACGTAATTCTCTTTACTAACTATTAATTAAATCCGTAAACCGAACGCTTGGTAATATTTTAGAGCTTTATTATTTTTCTTTGACGAAATTAATCCCACGCTAGGTATTAAAAATGAATTATATGAAACTAAGACTCAGTTGTTTTTAAACTTTCACTAAATTATTTTAAACGCAATTATATTTAATTTTTCTTAAACTCGTAATGAATTTAGTTCAACACAAAATATGAATTAAATCACATTTCATTTAAACAATTTTAATTAATTCACAGAAGCTAATTTTAAAAATCTTTAAACAAATAACTTTATTAATTTTAGAAATTTTCAATATTTATTAAATTATTATTATTATCACATTGCTCTAACAGTTTTGAGAAAATTAGATCAACAAGAGAATTTATTTTAATACAATATTAATTCGAACACTCAAAACACTCTATTTATTAGAAGACGAAATTTTTGAAGTCCAGGAAAAACACCTTTTAATCACTCCGCACGCAATTTAACGACGTATCAACTCGAGACGAACTGCCTTTAAGAAAATTTTAATAAATAAATTATTATTAATTTGAACACAAAATCACTTTATTTACTGGGTCACTTTTTTTTTTTATATCACTTCACTTAAGTATAATGAACTTTAGATGACTTCGATTCAAACACTTTATTTATAAACACTTTCGATTATTATAATTTCACTTAAAACCACCAATTTTAATTAATTCACAGAAGTAATTTTTAGTATCAACTTAAATATAATGAATTTTAGAAACTTCAATATTTATCAAACTATTGTTGAATTTAATCAAACTATTGTTGAATCAATCCAACAACTATTTAAAAGAATTTATTTAAAACTTTATTTAATTGTAAGAAACAAATCAAATGAAACTTCCTAAGTCCAAAAACAAAACAATTACTTAATATCGATCGGCACGTAATTAATCTTCCCGGCGTTTCTCGCGACCAACCTTCCAACGTTATTGGATTTTCAAATGTTAGGAAACGGGTTAATGTACTTGTTAGTAAATTAATAAAAACTTACCCTACTTCTTAGTGCATATCCAAATTTTTTAGTTTAATTTCACACACAAAACCCGCAAAACAACTACCACTATCACGTATTTTTATGCATGCAAAAAACCCATGCAACCTCTAGTACAGACTCCTTCATCAAAAAAAACCACCACATTCGCTCCCGTCTTCTAAAAACACCCTCCCCTTTCTCTGCCTATCTAAGACCGACCGTGTCCTCCCTTATCAAATTAAAACAACCACCCTCTCTGACTATCTAAAACTCACTATCCCCTTTCCCCCGAATCGACCACGTACCTTCTGCCCAACTTCTCCAAAAAAAACCGACTATCTTCCCGTTATTCGTCGCACAGGTCCGTACTAGGTATCCTTCGCCAACTTAAACGAATTTATAATTCTTTTAAATTATCTCCTATAAACCAACTATTCTGAGTAAGATATTTACTTACTGTTTGATCCCACTATCGAACCAAAATAGGTACCGTTCCTGCTAGTATCACGGTACATTTGGCACTCACGCGTGCCAAGAAATCCGCTCAGGCAACAATAATAACAATAAAAAATGGGCCACTTCCACCATATATACCCTATCGCTTAGACTATATCTAATAATTTACATATTAGTTTTATTACTAATGGCTTACAGCTTAGAAATTTCCTAATTCTGGCTTATAATTAGTGATTTACATCTAAGAGTTATATAGATAACGACAACTTGGACCTGCAGCTAGTGACTTAAACCTGGGTAAGCTCAATTTCATAATCGAAGTCATCAAGACTATACCTATCTCCTATTCCATTCCTCACAAAACCGTAAATCTGAATGCAGAATAAAAGGCAGCTTCCCAGTTGCGCTAGACACAGAATCGCATTCAAGATCGAACTACTTACTTATATAAGTTTTTATTTATTTCATCGCATACAAAATATTCGAGAAGATATTAACAAAGCAAGCACACTGGTCTCTCAATGCGCATCTGGATATATTATTCATAACAATTTCATCACTAACTTGATAATTTATTATCTTCAGTCCTAAGGAGAGGTAGAATGTCCCAACTCATTTCTAAAATCAATAATTAATTCCTGTTTCTTAGAGATGTCACATTATTTAATTCTTCAACGTGCCTCGGTAACTTCATTATTTCAACACCTTGCTTTAAACGTTGGTACCTAATTTATCACCCTCCCATAAAAGAAGAATTCTCGCCTTCATACCATCATAACTTTGATAATTTACTACCTGCAGCCTAGGGTAGAGTGTCACTATTATCCATCCAAAACCCTTGAGATTCACTAACATTATGTCTTAGCCCGAAACAAACCGCGTCCATCTTTCAACGCGTCGCAGATTCATTTCAACTCTCCGATTACAGTGGCGTCTCCAAGACTTATACTCGGGTCGTTGAAAAATCCTTATTTAATTTGTTTTAGGTATTTTAGGTGAGGCACTAGTTTGCGGTTTCGAACCATAGCAACTAGTTAATTTTTAACATCAACTACACCGTGTTGATTCTATTTAGTATGTCAATTAATATGCTTGTAAATCATTATATTTACCCAAAATGGTAATCTAGACAATATTTCTATCTGCTTCCCCCTTTCCAAATACGTAATTCACGCCGAAATTGCACAACTCTCCAATCCAATCAACGATTATTTCGGATATTTTTCCATCGCCGAGTTTATGCCACCCGCCTTCACTGGAATATTTCTGGGTCCTCAACCTTGTAACCCAGTCTGTAACATTCTCATGTATTCTTTTCAAGTGTTCGTTTTTGTATAATCCCGTTATCGTCGCTTTCGATATGTTTGTTTAGGATTCACAAGTCACAAGTCATAATTCATTATTAAGGAATGTTTTTACAATAAATTCTCCTTCTATGAGTTCTATGAAGCTCTGGTACTTTCCTTTCAGCCACCTCGAAACCGTTCTAAGATGTGCAACGCTCCCTTATCCTTCGAGACTCTAAATTTACATGAATTATTTTAAAGTATAAAAAAAAAAGATTTTCCTGCTAAGACTCGAATTCATCACATCTGTTGTTATTTCGACTCTTGACATGATCCGACCAAGTATTTAATTCAGATGATCAATCTGAACCAAGTAGTTCTATGATGTTTTTTTTTTTAAACATGAATACCGTAAAAGAGTCCTAACTGCTTCTAACCGTTTGGACCCAGTGGGACTATGGCATGCCCGATTGGGGTATCTACTCGTAGTAAGGCTAAAGGTAGTGGGGAGGAAAAGATATGGGGAAGAGGAATGTGGGGAAGTGCTAACTTTTCAGATCTTGTGAAAGAATACGGCTTACGCCATCTCAAGCGATGTTTTGATTCTGAATTACGATCTTTCGCCTGGGCAATACTGAATGATTTTACTAGTCTGAACTTAACAATCGGTACTCAAAAATACGCTCTACGCAAGTTGCTAACTCAAGAAATACTACGAATGATTTATCTGTAAATTCTATATGGGTAATTAGAAAAAATTATAAGGTTTCAAAATACAATAATCGTCTTTAATTGTAATCTTTTAAATTCTATGTGAAATTCGTACAGGAATTTAAGAAAAAAACGTTAAAAATTGCTCTCACTGGTTTTAAAATTGCACCTATTTTCAAGCATTTTGTGATGTACGTCATACAATTTAAATTGAGGATTTTTGCCTTTTGAAACCTTATATATTTTCCTAACTACCCGTATAGAAATAACATACAAATAATTTGTGGTATATCTTAAGTATCTGTAAAGTGATGTTTAGGTCCATTTTTATCAACACAATAAATTGAAAGACAAGTTTTCAGAAACACTACCAAAAGCAACATACGAGTATAAAATCAAGTGAACGTTTTCATCAACAACAAAAAAATTGTAAAATGGGATATATTATTAAAAAAAAAATTCATTGGGGTGAAAGCTTTCAAAATGTAACACAGCTATCGCTGGGGCTAGTTGCAAAATTAATAATTCATAAAATTGGAAATTTAATCGCGGAGGTCCGAAACCCCAGACTACAGGGGGTGATTCTGGGAATTAAAATTACTAATAAATTGCGAGCCTACGGCGGAGTTGACTGCAGTATAAGGGCATGGTGAGGCTAATCCCGGACATTAAGGACTCGAGCAAATAAACGGATGATAAAGAACTGGCCATACTATTTTTTACGGTGGATAATGAAAAATTCGGGCGTGACACGTGAAATAGTAGAGAAAGTATTTTTCTCTTTCAATTTGGAACGTATTTCGGAAAACTCATATTTTACTAATAAAGGGGGTAAAGTGAAGTTGGCGTCATTATTGGTAGTAAAGTTTTTCCCGCCAAATTTTAAGATCTGTAAAGGTAGTTTTTATTTAATCATCTTATTATATTTATTTATTTTGCAAAAAACAGTTATACATTGCAAAAGCGTTAAAAAATCACAAAAATATAGTTAACATGTAGCTTGGCATTTAATTGTAGATTACACCAAGCACTGTTTGTCTTTGAAATGTTTTCTTCACGTTCAAATGTTTTTACATATACACGTCTGACAATTCGTTTTAAAGAAACAATTCAAAACATCATAATTAATTTTAGGTTTTTTTATTACTTATAATTGTAATCTGTCAATTTGATAATTATTTATTTTTATCTATCATTCGGTAAATAAAATTTCAGAAATATAAAAAAAATCGATGTTCCATGTCTTGCAAAGTGGTAAATAATAATAAAAAAGTATAAACAAAAAATTATCTTAAAATATGACATAAAATCATCCCCTTTCGGAAAGTACCAATAATTTCTGAACACCGTTTCGTTAAAGTAAAACATGTGCGCTTCGACAAACGGTTTTTTTTTTTTTTTTTACCTATTTGATTTTCATATAAGCTATCTTTGTGTTTCCACTTAAAACCTTTTGTACGATCGCAGCGCTTTCATTTTCATTTTTGTCTGCTTTTAAATATCAGACTGTACATAATTTAGTTCAAACTTAATGGCTAGTTCACACTTCAACTTGTTATAGGTAATGTGGAATATATTCACATTTCCTGCGAAATAATCTATTTATCTAGTAAGTCTTCTCGGATGCATCAGCATTGGTAAGTTAGTTCTGCACCTGAGAAGAAACAAAAGCTTGTGTTGGCGGCCTCGCGTGATATTATCGGAGACATAGAATAATATTTCAGCAAGGATACAAGGTATAAGCTCCCCTAAAACTAAGGCTGCAGATGCCCAATTCCGTTGAAAAACTGGTTAAAACTCACCTATTTTGAGGTATCGTAAAGAGGTCTTTGAATTTTGAAATATTTCGACCGTTAGACTACAGACAGTGTTCTCTGGTCTCCATACCTGAGATCCACTCTTAAGAATACCACGCACTAAGTTAAATCAAAGCAGCCTTATAACTGCAAGGTTTCTCAGCTCCTTTGAATTGCGTATGATAAAAACTAACTTTTTGTGGCTGATTCGCAGAGCTTTTCAATATGAGTATGAAATGCTTTTTTTGCTGAGGTTGGCGTTAAACAGTGATTCCCAACCAGTGTAGCCTTATCAAATTGTGATCAGTTGTCAAACATAACGGTGATATTATAATTATCAGATTATTACAATTTGATCAAAGGCTGAAACGGTCTGAGAATCGACATTTAACGAGGACCGATCAAATGTCAAAGATGGCGCTGATAGTTGAATTGATGGTCGTCAAACGCGACATTTGTAACAACGTAAGCTAATATAAGCGTAAGCGTAATGAGTAAGATTAAGAAAGGGACGCTTAGATGGTTTGGGCATGTAGAGCGAATGAATGAAGAAAGAGTGTAAGGAGAATATATGACGAGAATGTGAATGGATGAAGAAGTCGGGCACGATCAAGTGAATCAAATATTTGAGTTGGGCCATATCGGAATAATATAAGAGAATGTATGAGACGATGTATGAGTGTGAATGAAGCAAGAAGTGTATGCCAAGTTCGAGTTGTTTGGCGGTCCGTCCTCTCTGCCCACCCCTACAGTGAATCAGCATGATGGTTAGTTAGTTAGCAATCTAATTTAATTGGGATAGCTGTTTCATCCATTTAAAATATATTTTTTAAATTTAAATTTAAATTTAAATTGTATTATTTTGTAGATACAAAATAATAGAATGGAAATAAGTTTTTTATTAATTTTTTTGGCAAATTAATGTGTTTAACTGTTTATCTTACAGATAAAAAATAACTGTTGTCCCTTATTTCGAATGAAAAACAAACTTTTACACAAATATTAAATGTATTAAAATGGGTAACTATTTACAAGAGCAGGTAATACACGTTATATGAATATCAAAATGGTTTAACGTCGACATTAAACGTTGGGCAAGTGGGAATTGCACGTTGATACATTGATGGGTTTCTGGTTTCACTACGACAATATTGTTTACACGATGATGTAGAGGCGGTGAACAAATATTACTATTTTTACTGTTGTTAATTCCATGGATTTTTCCTTATTTCTCTATACTATCAAGACGTACCTATTCATATTCTTATAACATATCATCAGTGGTGTGCATTTATCTATAGCCGAAGGTAGGCTGTGACTAGTTTTTCATATTTGGATGTGAATTGCATTGAATTTCAAAATTGTCTATTTATCATCTCGCTAAAAAATGCATAAAAAATAAACATACATACATATTTTTATTTAAATAATCTGAAGCAAATCAAATTTGATAATGTTATTATTAAGTTCTGCAAGTAGAACAAACCTTGGCCTTTCGTTTGACCGGGCATTTTTTTGTATGTCTTTTCATAAGCCTAGAAAAAATAAAGTATCAGACATTAAAAAAAATGTTTAAAGCGCAAACTCTCCTACTTACGAACCCCTTTTCCAATATTGTCATATTGATCATTGTGGTAAATTAAGTTTTTTATAATAAATAATTTTAATAATTATGTCTGAGCTTTACAGAATAGAATAAAACACGCATTTTGGTGATGGTTTTTTTGTGTAAATGGAAACATGCGGTCGATGATAAGGGGGAATCTCAACCTTGTCGCCACCTGCATAAGGAGCGCGTGATTTTGTTGAAATTTTAGCCGGTGGATCGCCTTAAATAGTAAAATTCTTATTGATGCGGTAATGAAAATCTCTTCGTGATTATAGATTTATCTCATACGATCTTATTATGAGATTATGATCTTCAAATAAATGGCGAATGTCTAATGGAAGCTTTAGATAACTTATTGGATTTTCCCAGATTTGAATTTTTAGACCCGATCTTTCACAAAGAAGGGAAAATAATCAATAAATAAAACGAAAGCTTTATTCGGTGAGCCATTTTAAAAATTCATACTGTAAAAATGTTCTTTAGAACCTTTGTAAAAAAATTGTTCTTAACTCTTGAGCAATCTAGGGTGGCTGCACGGTATGTGCAAAACACAACCCACTAGATATTAAAAACTTTACTCGTACGAATATATAAACGAATAAAAAATAATTCATAATTTATTCAAACGATTGGTAACTTTGTGGCATCATTAAATAAATAATTAAAAATGTACTTTGTTTACACCACTTTTATAAAAATAAATAAAAATCTTTACATGTTTCGATAGCAATGTAATCGTCCTTAGGAATATATGAATACATTAGTATACATTAGAATTCATATATTCCTGAGGATGATAGACTTGCTATCGAAACATTTAGAGATATTTATTTATTTTTATAAAAGTGGTGTAATACAAAGTACATTTTTAATTATTTAATTAAATATTAGTTCATATTAAGAGTGAGCAATTCAAAAATTCAAACCATTATTTGCTTACTTCAATGTTAGGACAGAAAAAACATTCTATAGGAAGCAACTGCTCAAGTAGGTACCTAATATAAGCACGTTTAGTTACAAACCACGAATATTATAATGAAAATCTTAAATATGAAAACTTTTGGAATAATTGATTAACTCACCCTTTTAAATTTGTTCAAATGATAATAACGAAACTTTCATATTTAAAATTTGAGATAATTTTTATCTGTCTTTAAAATAATAATGAAATGTTCGTCTTTCAACGACGAAATTTTAGACAGTCCTCAAAATTTTGCATAAACGAAACTTCGTAACAATTTTACCGAAATTTAATTTTACGCCAACTTTGTCGGCGACCATTGACGTGTCTACTTAACAAGGTGTTCAAAATATATAACAAACTGTTGATAACTTTAAGTGCCAAAGTTCGGAAAACTTTAAATGATTTATCGTTTTTCACCATTTTTCCGTATAGCATAATAAATTTTGAGTTCTATTTTATCGGATTTCAGGCGACGGAAACTTTCAATACCAAACTTAATTTGCTCTTAGTAATTGTGCTTTAGTTGAAACATTCAAGTTCCACTAATTAATTTCATAATAAACTAACACTTGGGTACCACCCGGCTTCGACCGAGGTAATCGTAATAACTGAACAAACAAATATAGCGTAAAGAATATGCCGTCACGCCTCAGTGAGCTGAAAATGTTTGCATTGGCTTTGAAGACAAAAAGTTTTCTGCTTTAAAGATTATTCTTAGACTGACCTGAATGAATACAAAAATAAGAAACACACCCAATTATAATTATACAAATACAATTTTTAATGTACGTACACATACCGTTGACACGTCGTTACATGGTTCCCCCAAGAATAGTTGCTATTTTAAAAATTCTTAATTCATTTGTCATTGGTGCCTAAAAAAACTTACAGGTTTTGTTTACATTTGTTTGGAATTCTGTAATTAATATTACCATAATTTTATTTATTAAGTTAACATTATTTTTACGAGATTAATCATAACAACCTTGCAAAAAAATTTTGTGGGCGTTTACAAACATCGCAATAAAAAACGCACATTCAATCAATCATATTTATTAGCAAAGTCAGTCAATATTACTTACTAACTGACATTCTTATTTTATTTTAAATGCCTTTATGATTATCGACGATGAAACATCTCTTCACGAATTGTATCAAAATTCCAACTACAAAATAAATGTAACGACCCGCTTTCCGCCGTCATCAATCTTAATTTTTAAAAGGTTTGTGTCTTTGCTTTCCATCCCCAAATTCTATCGCGACCCCTTCGGGGCTCCGAAGTAAACCTCCCGTCACGCGCGACCCTCCCCCGCTCATTCTCTGTCCTCTAAGGCTCTAAGGGAAGGATTTCCCAGGCCGAGTCTAGGGATTCTTAACAATATTCCCACAAAAGAATCTCCAATGTGTGACTGTGTCCGAAAGCGGTACATGCGATTTTTAAAAACTCGTAAATACTTTTCCATCTTATTTTAAAAAAAATAATATTTTCTGTAAACGTTAGCAAGCATCCATAATAAAAGCATGCCAGAAGAAATTATTTCTTATAGAGAATTCTACATAAGAACCATACTGCCCAAATCCAATCAACCATGGCACTGCCAATTGGGGCATCTTGTGCTGTGAAAAGAAGTAGAAGTGGTTAAAGAAAGGATGATACATATCTTGGCTTGCTTATCAGATTAATATAATGCAGATATTTAATTATATAACACGGATATACTCGTATAATAAGAATATTATTATTATGGCATAAATCCTCAACGATTATTAATAAGTTATGTGTCTAGAGTATTAATATTAGTGAATGTGCTCTGTATTTTATACATTCGCCTTTGTTGCAAATTATATGGTTGTACTTACACGATTTTATTGCTGAATTTGTTTGTAAGACATTAATATTTAGTTGTATTTCGTGAAGGCTATTTTATCTATGTACCTACTGTGATGGGTTTTGTACCTATTTCACTATTGTAATTTTTATTTTAAATCCAAATAAACAAAAACCGAAATAGGGCGTATATAATCTAATAAATAAATAAAAACTGATCTTTCCCAATTATTGCAAATACAAAGATTAGCTGTCGCTATGGAACGAAGTGCAAATGTAATGCACCTTTTGAAATCTACTCGAGAAATATTTACATTTTATGAATGAATACGTAACTTTTTTTTTTCACTTATTCAAGATTTGATGAATACTTCTGAGTCGAAAAAAAGTCGATTTCCCAAATTAACAAGTGAAGTTTAAAATATAAAATACCTTCTTAATTCTACCTATGAACAATGTAAGTAAAAAAAATCCTTCACATCTTCAGGCTTTGATAGAATATCAGAGTCGAAAAAAGTCGCTTTCCCACGTTGGTTATCAAATAACAACTTTTTCTTTTAAAATTTTGACTGATAGAAGTTTCTACTTTCCATCCATTTGTTTAATACACCAACGTTATGATTTTTTTAACACCTAAAATAAGTGCCTTTAGTAAAACAGTTCACAATAATTTTAAATGGCAATTACAATTTTTAATAATAGTCGAGGTTTAGATACCTTTCTAAGCCGTTGCTACAGAAACTCCCGTCGGGGCATGCAAAGTGGTGCATTATTCATAGGACACTGAAGTTTGGAGTGCGCTGCTCAGCGGCTTAAGGTAAAGGGTAGTCCAATCTCCTTCTCTTCCCACTCTCACTCCTGGTGTCCTAGCGAGGCTTGCAGATGACAGGAGGGATTTGTGGGAGACTTGACAAGGCACGGAGATTAGCTTCTTCCGAGCTGTAAACGGCTTCCTTGAATTGTGGATTGAGACTAGGTACCCCTGTGCGCAGCTTCAAGGGAAATCCACCTTTCGCCGGCAGATTTAAATAATTCATTCTAAATACCGGCTTGTCCTTTTAATGGAACAAAGTCATCCTAAAAAATATTAACCGACAGTAAAAATGGTAATAGAACCAGTTAAATTGTAAAACTGCATATTTGTAATTGATGTAATTACCTCATATGAATCCCTACTACCCGAAGCCAGTGGAACTATGGCAACCCTAATTTGGGGTATGTTGTGAAGTTGAAGAAAGCGGGGAGGGGAAGGAGATGGATGAGGAAGGTTGTGAAGTATCTGTATATTCAGATCTGGTCACGAATGACAGCTAAATCTATTTCCAGCAATGTTTCGGCTCTGAATAATCTAGAACAGAACATTTAGTAGAACATTTTAGTTCTAAAACAGCCACCAAAAAATTATACGAGGAAACAAAACTATTAATAATAGGAAAACTACACGAGCATAATAAATGTCCCTTGATATATAAAATTAATAATATCATACGTTTAAACACCATACATACACAATATGGCAAGCAAATCCATTAGCTACGATTTGGCAATATATATAATTGCCTTTTAGATGAAATCAAAAAAGAAAAAAAGTACAGGCATTTTAAAAGGTTTCACCTAAAATTAAATGAAGAAAATAATAAAAATGCACAAAATTGTAAAAAATAAGGGAGAACGCAATTATATTTTTTCTGAAAAAAAAAAGATATAAGTAGGTAAAAAAAAATTAATTACATCGTAAGATTTATCTTGGAGAAAATAATTAAAGTAGAAAACAGATATTTCTACATGTTTTCTAACATTGAATATCATGTACAGCCTTTTACATTCTTCTCATTATGCCAAAATCATATTGTAAAGCCAACAAAGGGGAGATATTGTAATATAATGTTCATGGTTTTATTAATACTAAGCACAGATTATTTTTCACTTAAAGATCGTAATTCCTATTGTTACATATTATACAGAATAAAAGTAGGTACAACAAAGCCTTCGTTGAATATGCAGCCTAACACAAGAGCCATCAATTCTGTAATTTTTTTGTCCCCTTATTTTTGTACGCCGTCAAAGAATGAAGTTATTTGATCTCCGTATTTAGTCAGTACTCGGTGGCTGGCGCCTGGTGGGGATGTGTAGAGTGTAGTGTTTTGGCAATACATCATGCTGTCAGGTGAACGTGTGCCCTGCTTCGCAAGTATCTGCGGCTTACAATTTACATTCATGATACGGAAACAGACTGCAGTGGCGGAATCGGGGGAATGGGCCTCAAGTACTCTTATATAGAGAATACTATTCAACATTTGGAGATTTTCGATAATTTAATATTATAATTATTCATTTATAACTTCTTACTTTTTTATTGTTATTTTATACTTACTATTATTTACCTGTTTTTAATATTATGTACTTATTAATACATACTTTTTATTATTCAATTATTAGTATTTACTTACTACTATCTACTGATGATCGTTTATTTACTAGTCATTGTTAACTAAATATGGGCACTCTATAATTTTGGCTAATTGGAGCCACCACAGATACTTGTGATACTTCTTTGGGTTACAATGAATAATAATAATTGGATGATTTGTAAAGCGCCTTTTTTGTGAAAAATCATCTCAAATGTTACTTACTAACTGAAATTTTTATTGTTTTCATCTGAAAATGTACTGCCCAACTTACTGTAGATTTTATAGTTGTTTATATTTTAAATAACTTTGGTATTACGTTTTTTTTTTTTTTAATAATATATCGTTTCACTAAATTGTCAAACCGCTCATCTCAATACAGGACTGCCCTAGTGAATTTAGGAATAAATATTAAAATAAAAGTGCTGATGTTTGATGGATAAGATTTCGACAAAAGCCTTATTTTCGACTAAATCGTTGGAATGTTTAATTTTTTTTCTATCACCTACTCGACTATTAAGGCTTTTATTTGCATATCGTCACGAAAGAAATATTTCTAAATAAATAGATTACTCCAATCACTGATTTTAGGTCCGAGGAAAATAATTTTCCTTTGGGCTTATATCATCTTTGAGGATGCAGTGTGGATGGTTTTTTGGGGAGAAAAAGGAGTGAGCACGAGTCTTGAAGAGAACCATGTTGTAATAATTTTGTGGTCACCATATTCGAAACACCTTTCGATTTTCAAATTGTTTCTTAGACGGAAACTTCTATTAAATTGTCACTTGTGGGAAGATAGCCTAGTTAGCTATGAAATGCAACCCCAATCGGGCGCATTTTCCAGAGTGCCTTAATCCACGTGTGGACTATAATACCGTCAGTCCCGTTCTTTGTACATAGTACGACTCTGCCAATATTTCACGCAGCGCACATGCCCCCTTCATTTTTGGCAACAACAAAAAACACACTAGTACCTTTTTCATAGATTATGGATGATGAGTGGTTTGCACACAATGGGAAATATTTTGAAGTCCTCCATTGTGCTCAAGAAGAGTACAATGGCGATAGCGCAGATTTAAAGCAATGCAAACCCCACGTTTTCCGGTTGGGAGCAACTTTTTCATAATAAAAATTGATACAATGAGATATGATCTAACTTTCGACAGCGAGAATATATTGAGAGTTATTTCAAATCTTTGAAAGGCAAAAAGCACTTATGCGTCATGATTTTAATTCATCTATAAATAATTCAAAAAATATGAATATATTTCCTGTGGTAATTCAGTAACACTGGATAAATTCACAAAAAGTCCTGATTATATAATGGCGATATATTTTTAATTATTTATTGATACGGAGACGGATTGCATAGCTCCCGTGAGCACTCAGGCCATAGGCCCATTTTACTATCTCCCATTTTACCTTATTCCTTTGGCAGTAACCCGGTTTCTTTGATAAAGTTCACCAGGGTTGTCATTGGATATTCGGCTGTCTCTTGGTTCCACAATATGTCTTCCCAGTTAGCTGAGCCTTCTTCCTATCAAGACGGGTCATTCGAACCATAGATGAATTGGAGTCTTTTCAGCATCTCCACATTTCCTGCATCTATTGGTGTTTTCCACTCCCAACAACTGCATGTGTCTCCTGAGTGTCCATATTGAGTATGTTGCCTGGTTCGTCTGGGGTTATGTCCATTTATGAGTACTTTGGATTGTCTCATTCCGGGTGCCCTCTCCCATTCCTCCCAGTGCTGGAATTTAACCCATCTTTCAATGTGTAGTTTGGTATGGCAAGCTACCACCCCTAATTTTTTAACACCGTAATTGATTTATGAAGATAAATAGGTTATGATGAAAATAACATTGCGAAGTCACTGAACAAATTTCAGACGTGATAATCAAAATGACAATAGTAAACAAATTTCATGATGTCGGGGCTCAATGTTGGAGTATTTTAGCTATGTAGTGGTGGCAGATTTAAAAAGCTATATTTAGATGTGCTTAACTCATATTATAATAATGAAAAAAAAGATTAGCAGCTATTATTTGCTCTATTGTAGGTGTGTATAAATTATACCAGCCACAATTTGCTATTAGAAATCATATGTTTTACCTTTTGCCCTCAAAAAAGTGTCTCAACCCTTTCCTTTGAATTTTGTAGGGGTAGTTTGAGTAGGGTGGATTGACAAAGGGGTGTCTCTGGACACGTGAATAATCTCACCAGGGAGGAAAAGAAATCCTGAAATGATTAAATCTAAAAATTGTATTATTTAGGTACTTTACAACACGTCAAACTAAGTAACTGCGTAACAAATGTGAATCCCGCATGAAATCATTACTCATTATTATTATTAATCCATTCGAACGGTTTGGATTGGATGACTTTTCGTTAAGCTAGTGGGTGGGTTGAAATGGAATTATGCGATAATCCTCTCGGACGTGCATATAATTAAGGACATATGATATATGTTGAAGGGATTAAAATTTATACTGGGAAACAGTACACTTTGTTTAATTACATTTTAAATGAATAGAAAAAAAAAAAAAAATTGGCAAGCTTATTGAAACTCAAATCACACAAAAATGATATTATTTTTAGATTTCAAAAATCTAGTTATTCAATTAAAAAAAAAATTACAAGAACTCACATAGAAAGTGGTCTTCTGTGGACATGTTTCGAACTCCATGGAGAATAATGCTAATTAAGGGGGAAAAGGACGTCGGAAGGGGATTATTTATTAATTCGAAATAATGATAATATTATTACGCAATACGGAAACAAAATGTTTATATTTTATTAATGTACATATTTTTTAAATTTACATAGGCCTAGCATTTATCAAAATCAAAGGAGAGATATTTCATTCCGCCTTACGTATTTTTTTACAAGGTATTTAAAAAGCTTCGAAGGTTTTTCTTTAAAAAGAAGAGAAAAGAAATTTCAAAAAAATAGGTGTAGTTTAATTTTTTCATTAACACTAAGCCTTGTATGCTTTTTTTTAATGCGTAGGTATTCCAAAACTATGGTTAGGTTTGTTTAAAAAACCCGCTCCCGGAAAGATAGCAAATATTTGACGCCACTTTTAGAAATTATCATAATGATTCCAATATTTTGATAAAAGTCATATTTCTCATTTGATTTCGATAAATGCTAAGCCTATGTATAGGTGCATATTAAAAAGATGTACCTAATAGGTTTTTCTCTTTAAAATTTTATCGTATTGCGTAATAATATTATCATTATTTCGACTTCATAAAAAATCCCCCTCCGGCGTCCATCTCCCTCTTCAGAAAAGATATGTATTCACAATCTATCAACTGCCTGCCTGCAGCGTGTTGTAAGATATTTTGGATACATTGCTCACTAAATTGAGCTATGTATTCAAAATAAGTAACTTCAATCTGGAGAAACTCATGGTCACTGGTAAATTGGAAGGCGGGAGAAGCAGAGGAAGATCATCATTGCGTTGGAGTGACCAAGTATCACCGGCGTCCGGGACGTCGCGACATTGTCCGTAGCTCTCCATGCAGCGCAGAACCATGGTGAAGGAGCCCTGTCCACCGTGGAAATTAGAGTGGGGACGACGATCCTCAGCAATGAGAAAACGACCCAAGAACAATAAAATAAATAAATGAATTTAAAAATATACTTAGTATTCACCATTTTATAAATACATTTTTTTTACATGAATACCGCACAAGAGTCCCGACAAGAGTCGAAAGTATATTTTTAAATTCATTTATTAATAATTACGCCACAAAGTGAATACCAATCGTTTGAAGGAATTATAAGAGAATAATTATTTAAGTGTTGAAAATTAACAGTACGATTAATTATAAATACGGAATAAATCTCTCCACAACACATTACAATATGGTGTGGATTATATTATATGATCCGTACTGTAGGAAAAACTTCGCAAATTGATTAAATAAAAACGGGTTCACGATTTATTAATGAGAGTAACTCTCATACAAATATATATATATATATATTTTATTTTACTTGAATACCCCACAAGAGTCCTTACTGCACCCAACCGTCTGGAGCCAGTGAGACTATGGTATCCCCAATTGGGGAATATTGTGAGGCTGAAGGTATTGAGGAGGGGAAGGAGAAGAGGAAGAGATAGGTGGGGAAATACCTGGCTATTCAGATCTGGTCACCAAACACGGCTTAAAGCCATTTCAAGCGACGTTTCAATTCTGAATGGTGGTCTTTCACCAGGGCGATACTGAGAGTATCTTCCACTCTGGAACATGCGCAAATATACTATATATTATTTTTTTAAAATAATTAATTATGAAACAACACAAATTAATTAAATAAAATTTACTTGCGCACGGGATTCGTAGTCGATAGCCTTACCCCTCGACCACGGAGGCCGTCAATATATTTAGTCATAGTGCAAAGAAGTAAAATTTCAAAGATAATTTGCTTTGCTCTATGTTTGGGTACTTAAAAATAGCACAATTTCGGATTTCACCAACCATCTAACTTAAAAAAAGATCATGAATTGTTATTGTGATCTATTGGTATAACTCCATTTTTTTTAAATACAATTTTAAGCAAATCAAATTACCTCAAAATTTCCCACTTCTTCTTAATTGTTCCTTTAACGTTCTTTTCGTTTTTCAGGTTCTTCCTCCACACAGCATCCCCAAAGATGATATAGGCCTTGAGGGAAATTTTTTCCTCCTTGGTCTCCTGTGTGGAGTTACTGTAAAAAAAAAAAAAATTGTTCCATTTCTTCGTTTTATATTCTGTCTCTCTCTTATTATTTTTTGTATGTCTCACATTTAATATACGAGTATATGCGTACTCTATCTATTCTTGTTTAGTTTTAAATTATTGGCGATGAATTTAAAATATATTTCTTTATTTATTTATTACACACATTATTAAACAATAAAAAAAGAAAGCTTTAACTGCCCAACTCTGAACAAATCCCGTTTTAGGACAGACAAGTTGACAAGTTTAGTTCATATTGAGTGCCATTATACAAAAACAGAAGGGAAAAAGCTAGAATTGATATAGTATGGTAATATAATGTATCTAGAAAAAAGTATAATAATTAAGTATAAAGATAAGTTAAGAATAGTACAGAAAACAAATTATGAACGTACTTATGTAGAGATGATAAAAACAAATATTACAGAGTAAACAATTATGTATATGTGTTTTAAAATTGAGTACTAGAAAAAACATAATATTATTGAGTAATATTGATAAGATTGATCTACGTTTCACTCAGCTTTATGAACCGACGATGAAACTCATGGATGCAGCCCGAAGAGGGCTAGAAAATAAATTAGTCGTTCTAAACAAACTGTTAGTTTTATTTAATAAATACACATTGAATTATTTTATCTATTCAAGGGAGTTTTTATTTCTAAAAATTACTCCCACATGCTAAAAAAGATGATACATTGTTTTATACCGAAGTTTTGTCCAACGCCCAAAACATAGAAGTCGGTTGTCTTACACAGTGTGAACGCCTTTAGATTGGCTTAGAACTAACATCTGCCAAAGGAAACAATTGCAATATGGAGAATACTCTAATCTATATTGTCTATTGTATTATATGGTCTTCAGAATATGTCAACCGCCTTCTGTATTGATTCAATTAAATATTTAGGATTAAGGTTGGCAAACCACAATGCGTTTATTTTTATCTCGTATATATAAGTGTTTTTCATTGCTCCATTGTTCATTTTAGAAATTACGTCAGAGGGAGATAATAGTTAAGATATCCTAGAAATTTTCGATTAAAAACGATACGCAAATTTCATGACGCCGTAGTTCACCGTTAGAGAGTGCCCGCTACTATAGTTAATGAGATTAGGTGTGCCATAGTGACGATTCTTACTCTTTTTTCTACCCATGTTATACAAAATAAACTAATTTTGTGGTGTAACTTATTGAGAAGTTTTAGATTTACGAAATAAAAATAAAATAGTTTCAGGAAAGCCTTTTGACAATTTGTGTTTGTTTCTGTGTCTGTTTAGCTTTAGAGTTTGGACTCTGAATAATAAATAACAGAGTTCAAACAGATCCAACTGTCAAGCAGCTTGCTTTTAAATTCGCTTCGGTACAATTTGGAGTGGTTCTTTTGGTTGTGCGAATGGTATTTGGAAGCCGTCGAGTTATTTCAGTTATTATAGCCAAGTGCGCACTTTAGAGATAGTGCTGGAAAAATAAACACAAATTACAAATATAAAACAAGCAACTATTATTTATTATTCCTATTATGTTATAAAAAATATTTATTTTACCTAGTGATGCGATCTAAACTTACAATCAATAATCACAGCAAGCAGAATGGAAGTTCGCCATTCTGCACACAATAAAATAATATCAATTTCCCGAACGAATTGCAATCATTTAAGTAATAATAATAATAATAATAACAAAGCATTTATATAGCGCAGTTTTGTGTTGTTTCACTTCAAGTGCGCACAGACGACAACTGGGCAAATAATACATAGAGATGCCCTAACGCAAAAGGAGTATAAACCAAAATAAGGGGGGTGAGGAGCGAACTAGGCGTGCCGTCGGCTATTTTTTTTTAATCATTTATAGGTTTTGATAAAGAGTTAACATTTTTTCAACTACCCAACTAGGCATATGCCCGTATTATGGTAGTCGAAGTTTGTTATCTATTATAATATTATTGTATACCTACATGTCGTAAAAAAATAAATAAAGATAACATAAATATAAACAGAAATAGAAAGATTTTAAAAACAACATAAAGTTGAATTTTTAAAGATTTAATAAAGATGTATGTAAAATCAAATATACAAAATAAGTAGAACGGTTCGGTTTGTTTACAAAAACCGAATATTTTGTTAAAGTATTTAGTTTCAATTTTAGACTCTTTTACACATGTTTTATAATCTGCTTACCGTAGTCAAAATCACGCTAAACAATATGGACGGGAGTGAACTAGGCTGGTGCCAAAATGGGTATCACGTAACCTTTGCCTTTAGCCGTCGAAATGGTATGTTAAGGCAAGCCTATTCATTCTGACGTCAGTGGGTCAAATAGAAATGCTGTGTTCGTTCTACTGATGGAGTGGGCTTCGAAAAATTAGTGTAATCGATCACTCAGGACACACTCAGGAGACACGCAAAATGCATGCTGAATTGATGATACCAGAGTAGTAGATACTTTCAGTATCGCCCTGGTGAAAAAGCAATAATCAGAATTCCAATACTTAATATTACATCCCAAATATGACATAACCTAACCTAACCTAACCGAATCCACAACTTCAATCTGCAGTGTGACAACCATTTTATTTTAGAAAAAGAAAATTGAACTATTTTTATTTATTTATGGCATTGTAATAATAATGCTTTATGACATTTGTAACAGCGCATTTCCATAATCTTACTCATTCGTCAGGTTCATCGCGCATTATTCAAGTGAACAATTTAAGCCTTTTCTACAAAGGGATGACGAGATGACGTGTTGGTATTAGCGCATGATGGATGACCCCTAGCAGGCTACCAGGCTACCAGGCTACCAGGGGGGCAAGAGACGCAAGAGGCATCCCTTTGTCCCTCTTCCCTCCGCAGCATCTGTGAAATCACACGCGTAATCCGGCACCGATCCCGACTAATTAGGGATTACAGCGTATTCAACACGGAATTGCCGGTGTTTTGTTGTCATGTGTTATGATCACGTGTTGACAACAGATGCACGTGTTGATCGATTGGGGTATTTTACTTCTTAATATTTATCTGTAGAAATTTTATTTTTAATGATTTTTTAAAAAGTACCTACTTTAAATCGCTCTTCAGAAAAGCAATAGTTGAGTGCAGTCGATAAAGCTAAAAAACTGTGCCTACCGTAAGAATAACGAATCATAAAAGGAAAACAATAATTCAAAACTGAGGCAAATTTCTGATCAAAATGTATTTTTATGTCGCAATCGTTATACATTGATTAATTGTTTGCATTTGATAAATTTATACTTTTAGTTGCAACCTTTTTTTTTGAGTTCCTCAATCCAGTTTTTTTTTGCGGGATACACAAGGCAAAGCCGCACACCCCCATACCGCTTGCACTAAAATATGTAAACAGTGAGACGGCTAACATGACAAAAATTATTTTTTGGTGCTGCCATCTTTTGAGAAAAACTGAACAAATCTTTGACAGAATGAAATTATTATCGGTTATTTCAAAATAACCCTTTTGAACGATTTTTTTTCTATCGTTTTATCAATTGATTGTATTTTTTTAGCATTCCCAACTACGCTGTAGGGCTTAATGCCGTGTATAATTGACATATATTGTTAAGGAACGAGCCCCACTCTAGGGCGGCAGTGTAAAAGAACAGGTTAGGTTAAACTCACCTAGAGGCCAGGCGAGGGGAGCCTGACTCCAGGCTCACCTGAGTAGCTCAGTAGATAGAACAGGTAAACTCTCTTCTACAGTCGTGAGTCGGCGACAGTCTCATACCATCTCTGCGGCCGGAATCTCTTACGCGAGAGCGTGTGGCTCGCTGGCGGAATTCTTGCCCCCGCGGAAACGGAACCAAAGCGACTTCGCGGACTTTTTACGAGGAGCTAGATGCATTTTAACAAGAGTCTAGAATCTTTCTTTTTTTTAAATTGTCGTGAATTTGTTACATAACAATATAAATTGCCATATTGTAATCTATTAATCTATTTGTCATCTAATGTACTCATATACAATAAACCAGCTGAACAACCACCACTCCTGTAAATTGCCATCTCAACACTGGCGTTTCCCACCTAGTGAGTGTTTATATACTCGTATATATATATATATATATATATATGTAATTAATAAAAATATATATGATATAATTATTTTGACCAAAGTTTCGAAAAATTTTAGAATTGTTCAAAAATTTCATCAATAAACTACAATCAGCCTTTCGTCATAGAGCGATGCACGTTAATGTTACCTAATATTATACCATCATCAATGAAATAACTAAAATTTAAACGAGTTAACGTAGACTTCATAAAAATCGCGCTTACGGTAAAAAATACCAAATATTCTCAGCGAGATTCATAACCGCCATGCGGAGATGAAAAAACTTAGTCTTCGAGTTGAATTTTTTTAAAAATAAAGAATGTAATTCCTTCAGTAGAAACGTACGACAATTTGAAAACTTTTTTAACGCTGATTTTTTAAATTTAGATCAAAATGAACAACATCGGTTGTAAGGATCCCGGCTAGTATTGCTGTACTCAATCAATAATGTTCCGCCGTAATGCGAATTCCCCCACATCTGCGAAACGCTCAAAACCAGACGTTACTAACAGATCTCTGTGTGATTGCGACGGAAAATTATAAATTTGGAATTAAACAAAAGGGAGCTTTATATAATGACGTAAATGCGAAATCCACTTACAAAGGAGTCAGGTTGAAATGAAATGTAATTATTTAACTTTCAGCGAAACATTGTCACAGAGTTCTAATCTACACATATTTCAAGTAATTTTCATGGGCAATCCTGACATTATTAAAACAAAGTTATATGATTAAAACTAACCCTGGGATATGAAAACACTATTTTGATTGTTCAAATCATTACGTGTAGCTTAATGAACAAGTAGTTACCCATTTATTAAAACTATCTATTTATCTACATATGCAAAGAAGAGCGTTTGTGGGTTTGTTTGTTTTTTATACAAATGTAGAGTTTTATTCCGAGCTTGAAAAACTTTTCCACTCTTGACCTTCAAGAAAAGAGGAAGGTCACTGTAAAAAAATCAAACCCATGTCCCTTTCCCACCCCTTAAAGAAGAATGTTGGTACGTCTTGATCAAATTTTACACACTGGACATTTAAAATAAGAGGAAAGTTGCTGGGTAGAGGTAGATACAAGGTTACACATCGCAACTTTAAAATTTAAAAAATAAAACAATAACGTTGTTTAAATCACTTTTATTTGGTATATACTTTTGCCGACCGGGTTTCGCCACTACCGTAGCTTCCTCAGGGCAGTATAATATTAAACTATGAACTAAGATACACATGTGATATAGATTGATAAAAACAGGCAAGTGAAGGGCCAATGGTGGGAGGGGAGCAGGTATCGGACCGGGAATGGCGTGTGCTTTGTTTACTGGTTATATTTTAAAGATTGGGCTTTTATTTAAATTAATTTGATTATTAATGATTCTACTATTAGTGTTTTTGGCTTTCCTTATTTCTAATGCTTGTAAGTTATCTAGTCTAATGCCTATTCCATTTTTATGCAGTAAATTAGTGGTTGTATTTTTCTTGAATGTGTGGTCTGTCTTTAAAAGTTTACCGAAATCATTCTTACTTCATCTAGTAGGGAATCAACGTACTATTATACATATTACATATTAATTTTAGATTAGATTATACGAATAAAGACATTACAAATATATCTCGGGTATAGTGGCAAAAAACGGAAAAAGTCGTAAATTAGAAGTTTTGACTTAAGAGGAACGGCTGCGCTGCCTGTTTCATACATAACTAATTTTGGTTTTGAAAAATGCCATGAAAAAAAAAATCATAATTTTAGAGGCAACTTGGAAAATTATTTGGGGGTTTATTGTTATATTTTTAATTATCATATTTGCTATGTAAATATGATTACGTAAATAAAAATATAAAAAACAAAACATTTAAAAAAAAAAGATTTTTCGTGTCGATATTTTAAATTAAGGTACAGCAAATTTGTGTTTCAACGTAAATTGGTTGTTTTTAATTTAATTTAAATTCCGCAATAATGCTTAGGCTGCTCTATAACGGTCCGGTGAGGAACGAACATTTCTCGTTACTGCAGACACTGCACAGAAATGTCAAGTTTGTTAAAGTAAGGTAACGGTTTGCAACGCTGTCCATTGTGGGACTTTTCTGTGCGGTGTCTCCAGTAACGAGTGAAATATTCGTTCCTCACCCGACCGTCAGAGAGCAGCCTTATCTAATTTTTTTTTTAATTATATTTTCAAAGTAGACGTGGTAAAACTTTTTTTAAATCACCGTTAGCCCCCAAATAATTGTTAAAGGCGCCTCTAAAATCGCGAAAAATCAATTCATTTAATGGTCTATTTTTCATAATGTAAAACAGAAATAAATAAATTACTTCCAATCCGTACTAGGTATTTACTACACTTTTTGATAAAAGAAAGATCATTAGGTTTAGGTGAGTATTTTGACCTGAAAAATATAAAAATAAGTTTTCTGCGAAACACGCCGCGCAGCCGTTCCCCTTAATAATGCAGTATTATGATGCGCTTTACGTTCTATAAACTGACAGAACACACAAAGTTATGATAAATTAAAAACATCTTCATTTTTATATATAAATTTACCGTTAAATCAGAAAACAGATGTTTTGATCGGACAAAAAGGAACAAATCAAAATTTTTATTTTAAAGAATCAAAGGGAATATTTTTTACTGGAAGAAATCGTTAAATCGATGTTTGCATTGTTACAATATTATTGAATTTGATAAAGAAGTTCACAGTTGGTGCAAAACTTAATGTTCGCACTACCGGTAAACTATAAACGACTGTACTCGCATGTGTAACAAATATTTGAAAAAAATGAAGTAGAGAAAAAAAGTTGATTTCCTTAATTCCATTGATTCCGTTGAGGTTGATTGTGTGAGAGTGGAAGGAAATAATCTTCAAAATAAATATTAAATAATTGAAAAAAATGGACAACAAAAATCTTCATTATAATAATAACTTCGTATAGTAAAACCACGTGTTTTTACACATGTGTTAGGTTTCGATGGCTTTACGAAGAAGTGCTGAGGTTTGGTGAACTTTGTGGGTATATCATAAATGAATGAACTCGTGGAAATTTAATGTTAGAAGAAACGAATTATATCAAATTTACAAAGAATTTTTCGTCAATAACATTCACTCCATTGATAGTACAAGCATTCAAAACAAATAGTTTCATAGCCATCTCAATGTTAACGATAACCACAGCTCAGCACCACTTCTAGTATTTAGGTATAAGATGGTACAATATATTATTATCTAAAAACAAAATTAATGTAACCGAAACTTTGACATATTGGCACATCAAAAAGAAAATTAACTATTAATTGATAAACTAAAGTTTTTAAGACAAGATTTTTGTGCATAGCGCAAAGGGTAACAATTATTTTTAAAAACAATAATTATTAGCCTGAAACACTCATCCAAATTGAAAAAACCTTCCGAGAAAAGATAAATGTCGCCGACAGGACACGAACCTGCACCCTTCTGATTGCCGGTCAGATGCTCTACCGTTAAGCTACGTCGGCTTATCGCAAACCCGCCAAGTTCATCAATATATACTAGTGTTTCATTCAATAATTACTGTTTTTTTATTATATTTCACCTGTAAACAACCAACTTTATTAGTATGAGAAAGGCTTGTAACGGCTAAATCCCTCAATAGATGGCGTCGAGACAAATTATGTCTACATTTTATTGGTGAAAAATGCTTTAACTTGTCAAATATTTATTAATTGATAAACTAAAGTTTTTAACAAGATCTATGTGCATAGCGCAAAGGGTAACAATTATTTTTACAAACAATAATTATTAGCCTATTGGCACATCAAAAAGAAAATTAACTCCCTGAACTTGGATAAGGATACATTGTACTCTTGATTCATGCCATCTATCGTATAAATTGTTATTAGGTTATTTGTTTATTATTCTTCTAAAAACATTTTGTTGATTAAAATTTGTAGATATTTAATAAGTTTTTAATATTGTTAACATATCGCTTACAATGCATTGTTTTTTTATTATCTTTAAAATACTCCTCCCATAGTACTAGCTACTAAACTATAACTACTGAAGCTCAACTTATGGAGAGTAGAATAATAATAAGAAGAAAAAAAACTTGCATTACGTTATATTCATGTTCTTTTTTTTTATTTATTTAATATAAATATATATAGAATATTTAATAGTACAGATATAACAGCTAATTACAAAAAAATATAAATTTATTTTTAAAAAAAATGCCCAACTCACCGCCATCTAGCGACCATGGTGAATAAATAAAAATAATAGAAATAAAAGTACATCAAGAATGTAATATACATGATGTTTGTGAAAGACTAAAAGTATAATTATAGTATTTTTATAATTATGTTATGTATTTTGTAGTAAATAAAATAAATTAATAAAAAAGCAGGAAATATTATCTCATCCTATAAGTTGTAAATAAACAATTATTGAGAATGGCGGTTTAAAATAAACCAATCAAAAAAGCTACGTTTGCATTAATTCTGTTATGCTGCGGATTAAACGTGGCTTTGGGAATTGACCCGAATTAAAGAAACGGTTCCGTGGGTTTAATCATTTAAATTAAATCAATAACCTCGATACGTAATTGAATCCGATTTATTTGTCTAATTTCAAGGGGAAACTCGAACGTTCGTAAAACATAAGCAGGCATTACGGGAAGGCTTAAATCCTTAATTAAAATCCTGGATTTATTATTTGTGTCGCAGTTCTCAGATTACCGAAGATTTAAACGGGACCCATTAGAGAACAAACATGTTATTCAACTATATATGAAATGTTTTCACATTTACACGAACATTATTTATGAGATAATGGGCTTTAGGGGTTAGGAACACGTATTTAAGAGTCAGCACTTTTTAAAGTTGTAATACAAATAATGCCATTGCAAAGTTTAAAAAAAATGTCAAGGGATCTAAATGTATTGTCTATTAAATAAATTGTATTAGATTTATTTTTTAAATATTTAACGGCTAACAGAGATCAGAATTTACGCGAAAAAATAATAAACATAGCCACTCTACAACAAGATAAGATAAAATAAGACATTTCAAAAGAATTCAAAACCACAGAACTTATTACTGTATAGAGATCCTCTGACAAATACCGACCAATATAAAAGAAGAGGACAATGTGTTTAAATTGAAGAAAAAAGTGACGAAATATGTGAAATTTATGTTAATTATTAATTTTGTAATCCGTAATTTTTAATCAGAGATTGTCACTTCAATTACTAAAAAAAGTGTTTTGTATAAACTATACGTTTGTATTAGAACACACATAGTAACCTTAAAATCTTCACTGGCTCAAATGTCCTGAAATAATCCAGTTCAAGGTGTGTTGGATGGCATTTAAATAAATTAACGGGATGGCTCCGGCGTATCTATCGGAACTAAACATTGCTGAAAATTCCAATTCACGACAGTCAACTCTTAGATCAGTGACGTCATCGGCTATCGGGAAGTTGAAGGAACCAAAGCGCACACCAGATACTAAGTTTGGTGAGCGTGCTTTCAGCGTGTCAGGCCCTAAAGCCTGGAATAAACTGAAATACGATCTAATATTGATTAAAGACTTGACAGGATTCAGGCCAAAACTCAAAACTCATCTCTTCGGAAAGTCATATCCATGAATGGTTCAGTTGCATCCCAATTTACATAGCGAATCTGGCCTACCTAAATCAGTTAACAATTTTTTTTTAAACTTTTCATATTCAAAACATTGTAAATAACTATAAATATTTGTAACTGTAAGTAATTATTATCGAAAATCTCAAATAAAATAATGTTTCAAATAAATACCTGCCCTTCTTTTGCCAATAACCTTCTAATAAATATAATATAAATGACAAATAGGATTTAAACAGTAACTGCAATATCGTGCAATGTGCAGTGTATTCTAATATTGTTTCCTGTATGTGCAAAATCATATCATCTCAAGAGAAAACTTTGTAAGTTAACGTTTTAATCTGGAGTGACCTACCAGGTAAGTATGTTTCTGTATCTATTTGTACATAATAAGATAAACCCTAGCAAGTAGAATTTGTACAGCGCCCTAGAGGTGATTTTACACAAAAACGGCGCTATACAAGTCACACAAATATTATTATTATATTAACCATTGTACGGTGACCGGATAATTCAGTACACGTATGAATAAGCACACCTTTAAAAAGTGATAAAAAGTAATAAAATTAGAAAAAAAACAGCCCGAAACCATAACCTAAGCTAACTTAATTTTTAAAATCTATTTTCATTAGTTTATTTAAAAAAAAAATAAAGATTAATTAGGTTAGGTTAGATAAGGTTTTTTTCCGTACTTTTAATGACTTTTAAAAAATCTTCCTATTCATACGTGTGATTGAACTCCATTAAACGTATTAAAATTACATAAATAAATAAAAATACTACTAATGATTTATCTATAATTTATTCACGGGTAGTTTTCTTTTAAATTCTATGCAATACATAGAAATCGTCTAAATAGGTGCAGTTTGAAACGACCTTTTGAACATTTTACCTAAAGTTCCAGTATGTATTTCAGATAGAACTTAAAAGCTTACAGTACTTTTTTTACTGGAAAACTTAGAAGTTCAACGGAACTTAACGTTAGAATTTAAAAAAAGATAGATCGTTGCCAACATAAATATTTTACCAAAACTAAAATAATTTATTATTACTGATATCCGTAAAAGTAAGTTTAATAATATAACCATCGTCAAAAGTTACCATTGTGTAATTATCACGCGTGCGCAACTAAATTTTATTTAATTAATTTGTGTTGTTTCATAATTAATTCATTTAAAAATAATATATATTATATTTGCGTACGATCCAGAGTGGAAGATACTCTCAGTATCGCCCTGGTGAAAGACCACCATTCAGAATTGAAACGTTGCTTAAAATGGATTTAAGCCGTGTTTGGTGACCAGATCTTAATTACCAGGTATTCCCCACCGTCCTCTTCCCCTTCTCCTTCCCCTCCCAAATACCTTCATCCTCACAACATTACCCGATTGGGAATGCCATAGTCTCACTGGCTCCAGATGGTTGGGAGCAGTTGGGACTCTTGTGCGGTATTCATATAAAAAAAAACTTCACCTTAAAAAGCAATGGTCAAAATTCAGCATTGTTCATTTTTCAAAAAATTTACAATATAAACAAATAATATCAAATATTGCCAGGGTTAATGCATCGTTAAAATTTCATCATCAAAATACCAAAGAAGTTGAGTTAAAGTAACATTATTTTTAACATTGACAAAAGTATTTTAACGAATTTTTTAAATCGCTTTAATTTTGTTGGACAAATATGCTTCCCATAAGAACTTTACGAAACAGTAACATGTTTTCTTAATCAATTAAAATAACATAACATAATAATTGCTAATTAGTTTAATATTTCTTATTTCAATTGATATAACAACTTTTTCACTCGACTCGATATTTGCAGAAACAACCTGATTTTTTGAAGACTCTTCATGCCCGACTGCACATTTAATTAGAACTAAAGTTTAAAAATTTTGTTATCAAATGAGTCAACACGTATGGTATAATTTTTCTCCTTGGGCAATGTCCCTCGTAAAATAAACACAACTTACCCCTGTTCATTCGTGTATGTACGCATATTACAAATCAGTAAGTTTATTATTTAAAAACATTGTTTTAGCAGTTATATTTTGGAACGATTATGTAGGTACTTACCTGCAAATGGTGTTGCTCTTTTCGGGTTTTAGAAATATTAAAGTTTAAAATTATTAGAGCGAATAATTGTATTAATCGAAATAATCGCACGGGCAAATCATTATACTAAGATTCCTATTTTTGTACTATTGTACATCGATAGTGATTCAAAGTGGTTCGAAATAGTTTTGGAACACCCGCGCTTACTCCGCAGTCCTACGATACAGTACACCTCAACATAAGCAAGAATTTATTTAAAAATGATTCTATTTTAAACTTTCTTTGCATGGACAAAACATATTTGGAAGTAACTCTTCCAGGGAGGAAATGGTTCGGAGAGAGAACTTTTGTTAAGGAAAATTATTAAAAAAACCTTTGAATCTAATCATTTTTAAAATGAAATAAAGGTTTTGCAATAAATGTCACGTATTATTTTTAACTTGTTAATTCTGCAGGGCATCTACAAACTGTAAAAAAATTAACAAATCTCTCCATTTACCTCCGCGTCCTCTTGAAAAAACTTCCACGATAATGTCGTTAGACTATCATAAGACTCGCTTGTTCAAGAAAGTTTAAAATGAATTATTATATCGAAATAAATTTTTGTAACAAATTCTGTCAAACCAAGTGTTCTCTAAGTACTTCTAAGTATTACATGGAACCGCTTTAAGCTCCCGGTATTTGCTTACAGAAAAAAACGTTTAAATCATATAATTTCTATGCTCCACAAACTTTAAAAATGTCGTATTTTCATTTCAATGGTCTTGCAACTTATTTTCAATATAAAATTCTTATTCCCGTAAATGAAGAATATCGTCTAAAAATTTGACTTTTTAATACTTGCAAATTTATAGGGTAAGAAAGTTGCACGAGTTTGGAGTTTTTCGTTATAAGCCTTTTGAGTTAGACGTCTCAAGACTTCGTTGTTGCTCGGAAGTTTGCTTGTTATTTTTAAGTAGGTAACGTTTTTTCAATAAAAACCCGAATAACCTTTATAAGTAGTTTAGCACCGATTTAAAGAGTCTTACCCAGTTTTGTATATATACGTTTTGGTTTTATTTAAATTCAAACGTTTCATCAATAATTAATTACATAATTAGAAATCCCCTACGTATGGCAGTGAGGCACGGAATTGGCAGAGGAAGGATGAAAGTAGACTGGATGCTATAAAATTTAGATCTCTGAGTAGAGAGTGTTGTAAAAAATATACGAAAAAATATTTAAAAAAAAATGAGACATACAAAAAATGTACGCGGGTGTAAGCGTCATGAGTAAGGTTTTCAAGGAAAGTCATTTTGTCCATATATTTAATTTCAAAACCTTGAATGTACTCCAAAAAATCATATTATTTTCATGAACACAACTTTTGGCAGATTTTTTTAATGGAAAAGGATTAGGATTAGGATCATCACTTGGATATCAAACGCGAAAAAATAACCTAAACCGGAACCGTAGGGCCGGAGATATAAACTCTTAAAAGTCGACCCCAAGCTTTGATGTTGTCCATAAAATCAAACATCGTTTTCACGAACACAACTTTCGGCGGATTTTTTAAGGAAATGGATTGGGATCATCATTTGCATTTCAAAACCGACAAAAATACCTAAACCGAATCCATAGGGACGGAGATACAAGCGCTTAACAAGCGACCCCAATCCTTGATGAGTACACAAAATCAAACATTATTTTCACGAACACAACTTTCGGCCGATTTTTTAGCGGTAATTATAGGGAGCATCATTTTTATTTCAAAACCGTAAAAAAACCCTAAACCGGAACCATAGGGCCGGAGATATAAGCGCCTGAAAGTCGACCCCAAGCCTTGAATGTACTCCATAAAGTCAAACATTGTTTTCTTGAACACAACTTTTGCCGGATATTTTGACGGAAACGGATTGGGAACATCATGTGCATTTCAAAACCGGAAAAATACCTAAACCGGAACCATAGGGCCGGAGATATAAACGCATAAAAGTCGACCCCAAGCCTCGATATATTACGTAAAATAGAACATTTTCTTCATGAACGTAACTTTTGGGGGATTATTTCGCGGAAAGGGATTGTGAACATCATTTGCATTTCAATAGCGAAAAAGTACCTAAAACGGTACCATAAGGCCGGTAAAATAAGTACTTTAAACTCGACCCCAAGCCTTTAATAAAATCAAACATTATTTTCTCGAACGTCACTGCGGCCATAAAATAAACAGTTTTTGTTTCTCCCGTAATGTTGCCAATATGGACTTGTGTAATAAACTGATTAAGGTGGCGATATATGTATCGGCAGACGGATGATGAGTGATGATGCGTCAGCGGTGAGTTAAACGAGAATACTTCGTTCTGTTATTATCTCAATGAAACGGATGCCTGATTCGAGTCAATCTACATACTCGTATGTTATATTACTACACTTTAATTTACCCCTTCCCCCTTGTTCGGCTCCCACCCCAACACTTAAATATTCATGTATGTCTATCATTATTTTGTGTCTTAGTTTATCTTTAATATATTCCTGACCAAGGAAAGGTACTTCCAAAACCAGTCTACTATTATATCACATTGAAGTGGTTCAAAACAATATGTGTTAATATTATAAATTATGACCAGCTACAAAGTAAATGCTATTCACGAATACACATATTTGTATTTATTTTTAAATGTACGTTCTTGGTTTCAATTTAAAATATAAATGTATACCGCATTTACTATACAAATCTGTTTTTTTTTCTTAATCGTTAATAATCATTGTATACTCATCTTAGTATCCACAAGCAAATACTTTTAATGAAGGAGTAGTATAAAATCTGTAATATAAAAACATGTAACTAACAGTTTAATTAATAAATACATCTAAAAAATATACATATACAGGGTCTGTCGCAAAAGTATCGAGAAAAAAATTCCTGACTGCGCTAGAAGAGGTAGCGGGATGCGCAAAGTGGTGAGGTTGGGAAGGGGAAGTCGCAGCTACCAAACGCGCCGCTGCTCAATCCTCTCCGAGCAACGGTAGAGCTAGCACAATGATCCGCGTAAAGTGTGTTTTGTCGTTGCGTCGGAAATCAAGATGCAAAATTTGCTGGAGCAGCGGGCAGCCATCAAATTCTGCGTTCGGCTAAAAAAATCGGTATCGAGACCCTGGCCATGATTCGGGAAGCCTTCAGAGATGAATTCATGTCACAGGCAAGAGTTTACGAGTGGCACAAACAATTTCAAAACGGCCGGGAATCAATTGAAGACGATGTGCGCGTTCCTTCCAAAATTGACGACAACGTCACAAAAATGAGGGAAGTGTTACAGTCTGATCGTCGTCTCAGTGTCCTCTTAATAGCGGAGAAGTGCAACATGACAAAGAAACGGTGCCGCGAAAGGATTCGCCTCGTTCGAAAGGAGATCGCCAACACCTGGATTTTGCATCACGACAATGCCCACTCACACTCAGCTCTCGTCGTCCAGGAGTTCCTCGCTAAGCAAAGCGTGGCAATACTGCCGCAACCGTCGTACAGTCCCGACTTCTTTTTGTTCTCCTGCATCAAGCTAAGCCTAAAGTGACGCCATTTGGAGACGTTGGATGAGGTGAAAACCACTTCGACGCAGTGCCTTAAGGGGGTTCCGTCTTCTGCCTTCCAAGACTGGAAGAAACGCTACAAAAAGCGTATTGACGCCCAAGGCGCGTATTTTGAAAAATATTAAGTGTTTGTACGCAATAAATTGTCTGAATTCTTTTTTTCTCGATACTTTTGCAACAGACATGTATTTCAGGATATCGCATTGATAATATGCAAACCAAGATTTAACTCCATTAAAAAAACTCACTTCAGAATAAAAATTGAGCTTACTGTGATAAAGATGTGCATGAAAGGGTTTTTTAAAACGTGAACATTGCTATTTTTCAGCCGTTTTCACCATAACAATTAAATTTCCCTTCTATGAAAAAAAAACCCACATGCAATTTAAAGCGAACATGCGTTATTTGCACGTTTCATCCTCCGACCCGTAAATACTAACGAATGCCTCTTTGTTGAGCTTCCGTGTAGGCTTAATAAAAATAACGCAGTGTTCACTGTACGCTCAGATGTAACACAAGCGCTTAATTAAATTCAATCGGAGGATTTAATTTAATCACGTTTTTATTGTATTCATTAATCGCTAACTTTCCCTTGCGTTTGTCATGTCTATTTAATTAATGTGTCATAAACTTACGATTCACAGTTTTTTTATTAAATAATTAATTATCTTAGTTTGAAATAGCCGCTTTTATTAATATTTTGTAATGAGCGACGAGCATTTTGAAATATGGCTCCAAAATAAAACTTTTTAATTTCTTTACTTCATATCAAATAGTTAGATAATTAAATATTAGAACATTATTAGGTATTCATACTGACACAACCACGCCGATTAGTGAAAAACATCAAAACAAACTGAATGGATTTTAAACCAGTGTTTTAAGTTAAGAAAAATTTACACAAGCATTGATCAAAAGAGAAATTTAAATAAAATGTATTCTATTTTAATAATAAAAAATAAATAAATAAAATAAAAGTCCAACGCTTTCTTTAATCTTTATGCTTTATTTATCAAACATTTTTTGTGTCACGTGTAAATAAGAACTTTTTTGAAACTCAACGGAGTCCTTTTATAATTTTATTTATTACTTATTCCTGCCTTCCTTAAAAATAATTAACTATCTTTTCAAATTTTTATCCGTAGCCAATCCCAATCTCGGATTCACCAAACGCAGCTGAGCGTAATTATCGCTTTGTGGCTTACAAGGTTACGCCATTATTTGCATGGAAAAAATTGGCTAAAAAGCGATAAACCGCCACGGTGACGTTTGGGTAATCCGTAAACCGGTCCATAATCAACATTTTATTTTGAATAGAGACCATTTTTAATAAATTCCAGCATGTGAAAAATATTCCCACCAAACAAAATGCACTGTCAAAAACTATTGCTACTGCCAAAATGGAATTGCTTAAATCATTTTCAATGAAATTTTAAAATTTGTTTGGTGAAAGCTTCTACAATAGTAAACATTTTTCAATCTAATTGCATTACATGTATATATATATAATAGTACATATTTATATTATGTATGTATACAGGGTGTTAAAGGACGTACTTGACAAACTTTAACCAGCGTTCCTGATCTTATTTGGAGTAAAAAATGTTACTGAAATTACGGATTGACACTAGGCACTCAGCTGAGTAAGCACTCAACCCTCCACCCCGACCTTAACCGTCCAATAACTACTGTTTTTTTAATGTTTTTAGGTGAAATCATCAGAGACCAAAATGTCATCTACACTCTAAGTCAAGTACGTCTCTTAACACCTTGTATAATATAGGTGCCTGGTTGAAGTTCAATCAAATCAATTACTGACATTTAGCGTTCAATCATAAGAGTCAAAAGAGTATGGCACGCAGGGAAATTATTATATGGCGTTTGGTTATATGAATTTGACTTTCAATAGAGAGATTGCGAATTCGTTTTCCACTGTAGAGCAAAATATATACACAAGCAAACATATTTTGTTTTCCATATGTATTACTATCTTGGTATTGTAATGTACATAGATTAATCTAACAGATGATTCTACACCTGTCTTTGAAATATTGTAACATGTATAAAATATGAACGCAAAAATTTCTTTGACGATAAAACATACAGCCTTAGCGAAGCTTGGTTGCAAGCGAAATTGATACCAAATAAATGTTTTATTATTATTGTAAAATATATCAAATTACATATTTATGCACTATTTTTGGGGTTTAAAGCTACCATAAAAAGATTATTGATTAATGATATTAAAATAACATTTTGAGAGTGGAACATTGAATAACCGATGGATCATATTGTGGAATGTGTATTGTGTATTTTTGTACTAATTGGTTTCCGGAATATTTGAAATTTCCTCAAAAATAATAATTATTTCATTAGTTTTCGAAAAATGAATAATTATTTTGTAGAATCAATATTTTTATTTAATTTTTTTTTTAAATTTAATTTAAAATATATATTTATAATGAAAAAGGTCCAGATAAACTACTTTTTTGGAGTTTGTCTAACGGGAGCTTGTTATTTAAAACTTAATATTTACATACAAGGTTACAAAATATGTAAAATAAAAACATTAAAAAACATGTGTAACAAACTTAAATATTAATATACTTAACATAAATATTTCTAAAAGTAATTAATAAGAATAATTTTGCTGACACCTGTTTCACCGGAAGCTTCCCCCATCGGGATAAACAATATAAACAGTTTAAACAAATTAAATTGATAATACTTACTTTGTTCAAACGGCTCTATTTAATATGCAAATATTTACATGTTTCGGAAGCAAAGCTCCCCTCATCGGGATAAACAATATAAACAGTTTAAACAAATTAAATTGATAATACTTACTTTGTTCAAACGGCTCTATTTAATATGCAAATATTTACATGTTTCGGAAGCAAAGCTCCCCTCATCGGGATAAACAATATAAACAGTTTAAACAAATTAAATTGATAATACTTACTTTGTTCAAACGGCTCTATTTAATATGCAAATATTTACATGTTTCGGAAGCAAAGCTCCCCTCATCGGGATAAACAATATAAACAGTTTAAACAAATTAAATTGATAATACTTACTTTGTTCAAACGGCTCTATTTAATATGCAAATATTTACATGTTTCGGAAGCAAAGCTCCCCTCATCGGGATAAACAATATAAACAGTTTAAACAAATTAAATTGATAATACTTTGTTCAAATGGCTCTATTTAATATGAAAATATTTACATGTTTCGGAAGCAAAGCTCCCCTCAACAAGACAAACAATATACCTCGGATAAAACAGTTAAAACAAAAATCTTCTCTATAATTGTATATCACTAATTCTCTGTTCAGCATAAATCCCAGACATTTACGTGAAATACCAGAGTTTATTTTCACTCCAATTGCCACCCGATACATATTGCAAACGGTGTATTTTGTTTAATGCCCTATACACGCCGGTGTACGAAACAAAATTTATTTATGTATTTATTTACGCCCTTAGGGCTTTTACATAAAACAAGTTAAAACAGTGCAGTACAATTATGAACATAGAAATAATAACAATGTGCAATGGCGCAAACTGTGTGTTGAGGAGTGAATACAATCAATAGTAAGTTTAATTATGATCGAAGCGCTGACAAACAGCTTTAATACAGTAATATTTGTACGTTGATATCCTTTCAATATTTATAGCATCGTCTAAAACATATTTATTACCAAGTACATACAGACGATTCATTATGGAATTGAGTTCAGCGTTTGATCCTATATTGTTACAATGATAAGGTAAGTAAGGTAGTGGATGAGTGTTTCAGGCTAATAATTATTGTTTATAAAAAGAATTAAAATCACTTTATATTGCAAAAAAATCCGCTAAAATGGTTTTAAAAGTAAAATAATTAATTAACGTATTTGAATATGTAACATATATAATATAATATTATTTGAATGCACGCAAATGAATTAAAATCATTTATTGATTGATAAACTAATAATTATTTTTATAAACAATAATTATTAGCCTGAAACACTCATCCAAATTGAAAAAACCTTTCCGAGCAAAGATAAATGTCGCCGACAGGACTCGAACCTGCACCCTTCTGATGTCCGGTCAGATGCTCTACCGTTGAGCTACGTCGGCTTATCGTAAACCATTATAAACATTTATCTTTGCTCGGAAAGGTTTTTTCAATTTGGATGAGTGTTTGAGGCTAATAATTATTGTTTATAAAAATAATTGTTACCCTTTGCGCTATGCACAAAAATCTTGTCTTAAGTTTTTAAGAACTTTAGTTTATCAATTGATAAACTAATAAACTAATAGTTTATAAATTAATAAATATTTGACAAGTCAAAGCATTTTTCACCAATAAAATGTAGACATAATTTGTCTCGACGACATCTATTGAGGGATTTAGCCGTTACAAGCCTTTCTCATACTAATAAAGTTGGTTGTTTACAGGTGAAATATAATAAAAACAGTAATTATTGAATGAAATACTAGTATATATTGATTAACTTGGCGGGTTTGCGATAAGCCGACGTAGCTCAATGGTAGAGCATCTGACCGGCAATCAGAAGGGTGCAGGTTCGAGTCCTGTCAGCGACATTTATCTTTTCTCGGAAGGTTTTTTTCAATTTGGATGAGTGTTTCAGGCTAATAATTATTGTTTATAAAAAGAATTAAAATCACTTTATATTGCAAACAAATCCGCTAAAATTAGTAGTTTTTTGTGAAAACAATTTTCGTAAAAATTAACGTGTTGAATGACGTGTCAATACAACATAACATCGTGTAATAAATCAGCTAATTATGTAATTTCAGCAACAAGGAAATGTAATACTCGTGGATACTAACAGTAAAGTTGATATCAAATTTACACCCGGCATGAAAATAAGCCGATGTTTCAACAGTCGCCACAAACTTTGTGATTTCCGATGTTACACTTCACATTAAACTACAGCAAATAGGTTAATGTGCTAATTTCTCCCACATCGGGCTATTCCATGGCCGAATATTTGATAGAGGGAAACACATTCTGCTAATTGTTTGGCAGCGTATGCAATCAATGTTTCATAGATCCCTCGTAAATACGGGGAATTAAAGACAGGGTTTGTTTTTGGAACAAAAATCTCAAATAGTACTTTAAATAATTAATTTCAAGACAACGTGAAATAATGCACACATCTCGAATAGCAGTGGCGTGCAGTTCATAAAGGCTGACAAGCTGTGCCTACCCTAAGGAAAATGAATCATAAGAAAAAATCAGAAAAACATTTTAAAAGGTGACAAATTTCTAATCAATTTTGCCGTGAATTTAGTAAGGACCTTGTACGCTCATTTATGCAGTTGGCCATAATAATCAGTGGTAAATAATAATGGAAGAGCCGTTTTCAAATATTCAATGCACAATGATTCATACCGGAACATTAAACGTTGCACACAGCCTAAAGTTGGTCATAAAGTAATGCACCCCACTGCCAGATATACTGACTGTTGTATGAAATAAACACTTATTACTTTATTGTTATAGATATGTAGGGGATGCAAAATAAAGGGGTAAATGTTTTTGTGATTTTTGTCTACTTTTTGTAAATTAATTATTGGGTTATGTCCACAAAATTCACGTATTCAGTAAGTATTCAGGAACTAGCGTCATTGATCCCTTCGGCACCGGTGCATAGTCGGGAAACACGTCAAACGCGCGCCCAACATTTGCACACGGTTGACATTTGTCACATGAGAACGGGTCTCTTCTATGATTCATTCTTGTGTTCAACAACTCGGCTGTGGAATGATCTGCCGGCCTCTGTGTTTCCTCCATCCTATAACATGGGTCTCTTCAAGACCCAAGTTCACTTCTTCCTATCCTCTAAAAGATCCTCCACACAGCATCCCCAAAGATGATATAGGCCTTGAGGGAAATTATTTCCTCCTTGGTCTCCTGTGTGGAGTTACTGTAAAAAAAAATAAAAACCATTGAGAAATGGTTTCTTTATTTTAACTTTTTTTTTTTTAAATAATTTTTGTGCGATCGTTCAGTAAATTTGAATGAGTTTCTTTGTTGTGTATTTACGAGTACCACGATTATTCCCGATGCTTTAAAGTACTTGTTTGTTCTAGAATGTTTTCTTGGAGAGACGAGAGTCGAAAAGAAGAGAACAAAATAAACAAAATTAAGGTAACTTTCCCAGGCGTTTTTGTAAAACGTATTTTATCAATATACTTTTCGAAGAATAAATTTTCGTTGTATTTTTAGTAATTTATTTTGTTTGGTTTTGTTCGGGCATACTTGACAGACTGGCGGGCAGGTAGTACCAACACTCGTTTTAAACTTTTAATGTATTCCTGCTTTCTTTGATTTATGCTACCCTCGGCTTTGAGGTAACTTGGCGTACGTCTTGTAAGCACTAACTTGTGTAAGCTATTTCATAAAAGCAGTTAAGTACTCTCGCCATGAGCCACGACAGAAACTACTTAATATGGAGGATTTCAAAACTCTGGAAAAGGAATTATATTCATATTATTGACATTAGTACCGGGTACTCTTGGCGACAGAATAAATTCTGGATTCAAATTCTTTAACGATAATGTGTGCCTCTATAATAAAATCAATACATAAACAGAAAATTTTCAAGAATACTATTGACAGTACGAGTGATAAACGAGAGAGTGCTAAGGGAATTCAACAAAGAGGAAAAACTTCTGAAGAGTAAATTATATAGAAGAAAAATTGCATCTCACGAAACTTACTGAAAACTGTCACGAAAGCAGAACTGGAAATCCGAAGATGTATAAAGGTCAGCACTTCGAAATATTCTAGCTGGCTATCTCGGGCGGTGCTCGACCGTGCATGCGCGGATACGTAACGCTTACGTCCGCTGTAATAGGAATGTGTTCATAGATAACGCAATCAACTAATGTTGTCATGTCTGCACTGTACTGTTCTGCACTGCGTGGTGATCATATATATGAATACATTTTCAGACGCAAGAAATGTTCATGGCAGAGGAAACAGGTATTCAAGAAGTAGGAGGTTGACTAAGAACACGAAAAGATTTTGCAGGATTAAACCGCCTTAGAGGTGATTTTATCACTAAGGCGCTATAAAAAGTTCAACATTGTAGGTACATATAAAGATTTTTCAGTAAATACATCTAGGTAATAACACGTGTTTTGTGGTTTTTGCATTCCGTTCATACTGGAAAATTTTAGGGGAGTAAAACGAAAAAAAATAAGGGCATTTTTATTTGTGTTCGTTGAGAAAGAGAGTTAGCACATTGCCTTGCCTTCCAGATGATATGTGAACACCAGCTAATACGGTTGACACGCACACCCTTAGTAAGTGAATGGTGAAAGAAAGGAAGACCAATAACATGTGTTCATCAAATTAAAATGTAGTAAATAAATGCGTTAAAAACCAACAAGTTTTACAATATTTTTCTACGAATTTTGTGACTCCCATGAACTTTCTTGCTGTTCACACAAAGCACGGTGTATGTGCATATAAGCGCTATTAAAATTGCAGCTTAGTATTTAATTATAGATATTCATTACGTTGAAACTACAAAATGTATGGCAACACCAAGGTTTTGGACATTTTGTTTTGGTTGTCAAAACTTAATTATTAAACTATTTTCACCGATCACTATTTTTAATTTAGTTATTTATTAACAGTTTAAATTTACTTTAAATAAATAAACCTATAAACAATGGAACGAGGAAATGTATTTCTGCGCTGTTAGCAGAATTTTGAACTAGGAAGCTAGTGTCCAACTTAGAAGATGTTTTAAACGAACTCTTGAAATATGTTATTAATTTCATACCATTTTAGAGAACATTTGTTGAGATTTACGACGATTTAACAATTATAACCATGTACATTCTGATTTGAATTTATCCTTGACATTGAAAGTTTAAGTTTGACAGTTTATTAGTTAACAAAGAATAACGCCCAAAGGAAAAAAAAACATTGTAACAACTCTTTTAACATTATTATTTTTGAATTTATAAATTTGATCTATGAATTTGTCTTTGATTTAATTTTTATTTAACTTACATGGTTATTTCGATACATAAATTTCAGAGAGTACACCTGATTTCCGAATTACGTCAAAATATCTATTGGATCATTGTGCTTTTTTAAACTTACTCAAATTTTCCCGTGCAGTAAAGCCTTTTAAACGATCGACGCCCTTAATTTTTGTTTACTTTAAAATGTCAGACTATACCAACATATTGTAAAACAACGTGCAACATTATTAAACAGTGTAGTTTCTTCCATTTGGTAAGTAAGCGGGCGACGTTTGAGCGTATAGCATGAACATGACAAGAAGCCTCCCGGTGATATGGTATGAATAACACGGAGGTGTCTCTGAAGTAATCCATCACGCGATATTGCTGACTTGTCGCCATGTTATGGGCCATCTAACGATACGTGCCTTATTGCGAAAGCATGACTTTATCATTTTCTTCCATCTAAAAATATCGTTATTTGTGGAATTTTTGGAAAAAGGACATGTATATTTAATTTTTTTTTTTTAAATCACGTTTCTCATTTTGTTTAATTGTCAGATTCTATGGGCGTCCGGGTTCGTAGTAGATACATGTGATTCTTTTTCTTTTTAATTCTAGCAAGCGGTGTTTTTTCTTTTAAAATTAAGTAAGCGGGCGACGTTTGAGCGAATAGCATTTTATTTTTAAATCACGTTTCTCATTTTTTTTATTGACAGATTCTATGGGCGTCCAGGTTCGTAGTAGATACATGTGATTCTTTTTCTTTTTAATTAAAGTATAGAGTGTTTTTTCTTTTAAAATTAAGTAAGCAGACGACGTTTGAGCATATATCATGAGCATAACAAGACATGTATATTTAATTTATTTTTTTTAAATCACGTTTCTCATTTTGTTTAATTGTCAGATTCTATGGGCGTCCAGGTTCGTAGTAGATACATGTGATTCTTTTTCTGTTTAATTCGACAGGTTAATATCGTAGTCTTACAGAGCAGATTGATAGAAAAACGCACTAAGGAAAATAAAATGTCACCAATGTCATTAGTTCCGTCCTAACTCCGAAAGTCGTGCGACGCATGACTATTAAGAGGAACGGCTGCGCGTCCTGTTCCATACAAAACTTAATTTTGAATTTGAGGCCAAAATACTCACCTAAAGGTAATGATTTTTTTTTCATCAAAAAGTATAGTAAATATCTAGTACGGATTAGAAGTAATTTATTAATTTTTGTTTTACATTATGAAATATTGGCCATTAAAGGAATTGATTTTTCGCGATTTTAGAACAATTATTTAAGGACTAACGGTAATGTAAAAAAGAAAGTTTTACCCCATCTAGTTTGAAAATATAATGAAATATAAAATTAAAAAAAAAAATTAAAATAAGCATTATGGTGGACTTTAAATTAAATAAAAAAGACCAATTTACGTTTTAACACATATTTGCCGTACATAAATTAAAATATCGACCCGAAAAAACGTTATTTTTTAAAATATTTTATTTTTGAATTTTTATTATTTACATAACAGATATGATTTTTTTTTAAATACAGACAACCCACAAATAATTTTCTAAGTTACCCCTAAAATTATGATTTTTTTTCATGGCCTATACTTCATAATTTAAAACAAAAATAAATAAAATACTTCTCATGCGTACTAGGTATTTGCTAAACCTTTAATTTAAAAAGATATCATTCAATCCGGATGGGTATTTTGGCCTTAAATCCAAAATTAAGTCATGTATGAAACAGGCAGCGCAGCCGTTCCTTTCAATGCAAAGGGCCGAAATATTATTACCGCGCTGGAGTCCCAACTGCTCCCTGCTAACCGAAGTCAATGAGACTATGGGTCGGTTTGTTAGTCCGAGATAAGAGGTTTTAAATGAGCTTAGCAAAAATCCGTATATAGGCCGTAAGCATAGACAATATGAAAACACCAATATTACACGTTTTGTCTACGATTTTAATAGAGGAAAGTGCTTCTTTTTTCCTTGCAAAATCAAAAATGTCATCGCGATGAATGAAACGTCAACTGCCGCAACTGTTGATTTTTTGCGGGTTTTATTTACGTGTTGATTTTTGATAAAGTCCCCCACACAAACCCGCATTGTTCCATATGCGAGGAACCTAACTGTAAATAGTATTTGTTTTGCTGAAATCTGTGCATTATTCATGAAATTATGACTAACTAACCGTTGAAAACAAACTATGTTCTAATATTGGATCTTTAAGACCCTGTTTAGACTGCTAGAGATTGAGAGTCATCCTTTATCAACTAATATCATCGATATTCCTCATCGCTAGATGAACATTGAACACATTACAAACTGATAAAAGTAGGCAATTTACGTACATTTTAGCGAGATTAACGTATCTGATCGTATTTACGTAAATGTCAAATATAACAGATTAGATTCGTCACTAGGTAGATGTTTCTAGTGCCGCAGCTGGTTACAAGCATATTTGCGGGTTTGTTAGCACAACCGTGCTGTCATGTCAACCCGATATTTATTTTAGACGGCTTTTATTTAATTGTTGATTTTTGATAAAATCTCACACATAAATCAGCATGGTTCCATACGGGAAGAACCTAATTGTATATCATTTTTTTTTTGCTGGAATCAGCGCATTATTCATGAAATTATGACGTACTAACTGTTGAAAAAAAAACTATGTTCTCTCATTGAAAATTTCTCTTTAGACTGGTTTAGATTGACAATCATCCTTTATCAATTAATGTCATTGACATTCCTCGTCGCTCGATGAATTATCGAAGTTCAACCGGTAAAAGGAGGCAATTTACTTAAATTTTAGGCGCAATTATTTACGTAAATGTCAAATTTGAGAGATGGGATTTGTCACTAGTGGCTGGTAGTGGTCACAGCGCCGGAACTAGTTCCAATTATCGGCTTAAGCGGCCAAATTAGGAAGCTTAAGTTTTAACATTGATTTCCAGCACTGATAAACCGGCCCTATGGCATCCCCAATTGGAATACGTTATAAGGCCAAAGGGTATAGGGAGGGGAAGGAGAAGAGAAGAGAAAGGTAGGGAAGTACTTGGATATTCAGATCTGGTCACCAAACACGGCTAAAGCCATTTCAAACAAAATTTCTCTTCTGAATGGTGGTCTTTCACCACGGCGATGCTGAGAGTATCTATCACACTGGAACATGCCGCAAGTATACTATTATATATGTTTTATTTGAACTAAATGCGATATAATACGAATTAATTTAATAAAATTTACATGCCCACGCCGGGATTGAACCCGCGCCCTCCGGATTGATATCGTTTGTCGATATGACTGCTAAAAGAAACATATTTTGGCTGGGAAGTGCCTCGAATGCCAGGAGCACGGTGTGTGGAAGTATTGACTAAAAAAAATTGGCCAGTGTAAAGAACTAATGAGTTGATATATCGCTATATCAACTCATCCAGTAAACTTAACATAACCCAGATCCAGTTGGGTAAAACTGCACTACTTCGGCATGCTGTGGAAACCGTTAGTTTTTTCTTTATAAAATAGTTTAATAGAAGTTCAATAGCTACCCCTAAATAATTTTATTACTACCAGTTGTTACCCGTTACAACTTACCAGTTCCATACCATAATTCAGTAGGGAACTAACTCAAAATACCTCATTTTGAGAAAACTGGATAAAGACATCGCTCCGATGTAAAGTTATTTTGTCCACCTATAACATAACAGTAGATGCAACATGTAAGTAATTTATCAACCAATCATATCATAGGTGTTATTAAATTCCAAACGGAAACGTTTGACATGTTTCTCCATTGAACTAAGAATGTGCTGATTTCATTATAATTCCATAAAGAATTATCTGACTACGTAATTAGAACGAATCAGACTTATTTTTTATTGAAATATGAGAAGGGAGAGTTTCTTTACCATTTTGGATCATTAACTCAAAACCCAGAAATTTTGAGTTATTTCCCTATTGAACTAAGGTATCAAGTTTTAATTTGACTTGCCCAGTTCCACTTTTTAAAATGGCCAGCAAAAGTAAGACACGTGTGTGCACTTTTCAAAAATAAAATTAAAATACAGTGCATCAAAATAAGCTAGAAATTTTATTTCGATCATAGAACTTGATTTTGTTTTATTCAATTGTGATGTTATGTTTGACTTCCGAATCTGACATGTTGCCTGGACCTGAATTTTTACAATTTTTTAAAATTATTTTTAATGTGAAAAATATGCTCTTGTTTTACAAAGTTTTTATTTGATTTAACATATAATAAATGACTTATTTCATAAAAATATAACATACGTACATTTAAATAAATAAAAAATTAAAAACTGTCGATGCAATTAACCACTTAGCCCTTAACCCTTTAGGTGCCACCGAACGATATATCGTTCCGATACATTATTGTACATGAGTGCCACAGAACGATATATAGCTCGAGAAATAAAATTCGTCACGCGTTACCCACGGTTCTAAAATTACGTCACATTATTGAAAAAAGTAATCAAAATAAAAAATAAATAAAAATATACATATATATATATATTGATGGAATATCGACACTTCTCCAGCATATACTTTTTAAAGGTACATTTCTCCCTTTCAACAATCTTGGCGATGCCATTTAAATCCATTTAAGCGCCCTCTATTTTTGTGTTGACAATTTGTAATTGATTGACAAAAGTATATTATGGGTAGGTAATTCATCGCTTGTCTGCATTTGAAAAGATTCTCTTTATATTTTTATCAACACATCCACGAGTTCAAATTATTTTTATTTCTCACTCTAATAGATATATGTATTCACAAAAGAAAATTTTATGTATATTATACGAATGTTTTTTTTATGTTTTGATGTTCATTTTTTTATGTGAATACCGCACAAGAGTCCCAGCTGCTCCCAACCGTCTGGAGCCAGTGCGACTATGGCATCCCCAATTGGGGAATGTTGTAAGGCTGAAGGTATTGGGGAGGAGAAGGTGAAGGGGAAGAGGAAGGTGGGGAAATACCTGGCTATTCAGATCTGGTCACCAAACACGGTTAAATGCCATTTCAAGCAACGTTTCAATTCTGAATGGTGGTCTTTCACCAGGGCGATACTGAGAGTATCTTCCACTCTGGAACGTGCGCAAATGTACTATATATTATTTTAAAATTAATTAATTGTGAAACGGCACAAATAAATTAAATAAAATTTACTTTCCGGGATTTGAACCCGCGACCTTCGGATTCGTAGTCGAGAGTCTTACCCCTCGACCATGGAGGCCGTCATTGTTCATATCAAAACGCATCTGGTTCGAAAATCTTCAATTCCTCTGAAGATCCGTTTCAACGTAACTAACTTATAATAGAACCATTTCCTCTTTTTCGGTGTTTTCCGATGTCTTTATGTTTGTTTTCTTTATGTTCCCTTTTACTTTTATGTTCGCCCTCTCTGCGGGGCGCTTAATTTGTGAGGATGTAATCCCATTTAATAGGAAGTCATATTTTCTGCCACTTTTTCACATGAGCGGAAAGAGTGTGCATAATTTTTATAATCATTTCTTTTATCACGTTAAATATATGTGAGATTTATTTCGCAGATATTTTTAGTTATTTAAAAATATACAGTAAGGGTGCATTTCATCTCTATTCTGACGCAACCTCGTTTCTAAAAAATCATGTTTCTTCGCGAGATGAAAGAAACTCTATATTTTCCTAGTTATAAAATGACCATTTTTTTAATTTATTTATTTTACTAATATATTAGATATCTAAGTAATAATTAAATAAAAAAAATGCTTTAAAATAATATGAAATAAGGAAAAGAGACGGTTTCTCTCATTAATTGTTATTGTTTTTAATTCGTAGACGACAATTAATTTTTTTAGAAATTTAATGTTAATCAAATTTAATAATGTTATTGTTAAGTTCTGCAAGCATTTTAGTTTTTATTATTGTAACAGCTGTTTCGGCGTTTAATGCCTTTTTAAAATAATGGTGAATCCACATTGCGACGACTTACTTATATGATTTTATTTACTCCCACTCAATTCTAATTTGGACGGTGTTTAAAATGATTTATTACTGGTAAAACCGATTTAGTTGGAAAATAAGTAAAATTCTCTATTCTGTGAGGTACTTATATTTATAATATGTTTTCCCCGCACAAAAATAAATAAATTCTTTCATCTTCTGAGAAAAAACGTTTTTGTTGATACTATGTTGAGTCAGAACAGCGAGTACACAAAGAGGTAGACGAATAAATTGTTCACGTTCGCTACATATATTGGACTGTATTTCGTACCTTCTCCTCTGATACACGCGGTCAGCCCGCGTCTTTTCCTTTACAGAAACATCCAGTTTGCTCAAATTGGTGATACCAAAAACAAATGCTCTATCTAGTTGGAGGCTCAATGGTAAAATGGAGACGAAAGGTATGCTGCACTACAGTTGCCGACACAGTTTTACAGAACTCACGAATACAGAAAACCTTGTGCTGCATAGTAGCCATTTTATCCAGAACTGACTCTACCGGTCGTTTGGGTAAATATGAGCGATCTGGCGGTAGGATTCGAAACTTTCGGACCTACTTTTCAATTGCCATGTAGATCATTCACATACAACGTATAATTTAGTAAATTGAGTTCATCATATTGAATAATCCTGTTTATTATGATACATGTGCAGTCGCTGGAAACCAACTGCTGTATTGCAGTTTTTTAATGTGAATACCGTACAAGAGTCCCAGCTGTCTGTGGCCAGTGGAATTATGACATCACATGTGAAGTTGGAGGGAGTACGGAACGGAAGGAGTTGGGAAAGAGAAAGATTGGGAAGTACCCGGCTATTCAGATCTGATGCCAAACACAGCTAAAGCCATTACGAACAACGTGTAGATTCTGAATAGTGGTATTGTACCAGAGCGATACTGAGAGTATCTACTACTCTAATGTACTCTACATATCTGTATATTCCCTGGATGGCCTAGACAAATTTACACGTTTGGACCTGTTTAAACCAAGTTCTGCATAGTTAATCTTTAGGAATACGTGCATAGGTAAACATTTAATGTATCGCCTAACGTCCTTCCCCCGGTATAAAAGTGTTTAACATAGTACATAGAACATTATCCTTTTACAAATTTGACAAAGATGCAATCAAGACCCTGAGGAAAATAGAGTCAACCCACTCACCCTCGAAACAACCCGTCTTCCCCTTGCCTTTATAAAAGTCTACGTACTTGAAATTATGCATTATTTATATAGTAATTACGCTCTTTTGCGTCTGCGCGAGACTATAAAAATAAATGTGTTTAAAAATATAGAGAATTTTCAATCTTCTCTTTATATTTTTTGACAATAGCGAGTATTCTAGATCACATTCTGAGTCTCACGGGCAATGACTTTACAAACTTATGTCTGTAATATCATTGCCCACATTTTTTATTGTGTTTAATTCGTAGGACTCCATTTAAATAAAATAAAAAAATTAACACAAAGGAAATTAAAAATAATAATGTTGTTATTAAGTTCCGCAAGCATGTTATTATATATTTTTTTAAATTATTATGACAATTGTTACGGCGTCCAAAGCCAGTTCACACAGTTTGAAAGTGGGTTCGAACGCCGAAACAGCTCTCATAATAAAAAAAATACCTGCAGAACTTAGTAATTGAATTATTTAATTTGTTTTACTTTATACAAACTAAAAATACCTAAGGGTTTTTATAAAATTTCTAAAGCCAGTATACATCACTTTGAAATTTTCTTGAACCCTGGGCAATGTCGGAGACTGAACACCAGTTATTATTAACAATATAGATATAAGTCCTGCTTTGTAGCTAGAGCCCATGCGCATGAACATTATGTTACATGGGATTAAAATGTCAATGTCCCTTTGAATACTAATTTAATTAAAATTTATTGTTTTAGTCATGAGAACGTCTTATGTCGGACTTACCCCTAGTCATTAACAGACGGGTGTACGAGACATTTTATGATTTGGGTTACATATTGTTAACCGTATATTATTCAATTACCCCTGGTTTAATAATGATTTTAAATATTCATCATCTAAACCTGTTAATTTGAGGAGGACATCCATTGTATTTGCATTCCATTGATAGCCACGATAAGGAAAACACAATATTATCTTTTGCAATGGATCCGTTTAATATAACTAGGGAATCTTCAGAATCAGTCTAAATAAATAAAATTAAGCATTTATTGCTACAAACATAAATCTCAAATTCCTAACGACTCCTCATAAAACTCCACAAAAGATTCAAAACTAATAAAAGCCACGAACATGAACTTTCAACGCACAGTGGTTTCTGATAAAGATCTATATATAGATTATAAATCATTAAACGTAATCCTCGTGTTTTTATACGGTTAACGGCGTAAGTAACACTTTTAAAAGCTCCATCAAAAAAAATCTACAGTCGAATATCTAACTGTGGCTTTATGGGAGACTACAAATCTAACCTGTCAATTGCCTTGTGGATGTTGGTGAGGCAGTGGGAGGTGGGGTGTGGTGGGGGAATCACGTGACAGTGCAAGTGGGGGGAGGGGGCAACAGAAGAGCATCATGAAATTTAAACAAGGAACTGGGACAACTGTACCTGACACGGGATGTTTATTCGTATAAATGGAATTCGGGTGTGATTTATAACAGCATTGCTGTTTCATTACATCAGAAATCATCTGTTGTTTACACGATGGTGATGGGTGACGACGGTGTAGGGGATGATAAATAATATGCCTCCCTTAGAATCTCACTTAGTGTTAGAATTACCAAACATAAATTATTCTGAATTGAGTCTGCAGAAATTAAAATCATTATTATAAATATAATTAAATCGTGGTCTTTATTAATCGCCATACCGAAAGAAGCGTCTTGCTAACCACCTGTATTGTAATAAATTTCCCTTTGGAACTTTCTCCCCATTTCTCAGGTATAAGAGCTTCTCTTGTCAGCCTCTTGGATTGTGTATTTAAATACAAAATTCCGCTCAAGTGACACTTTGGCCCGCTAAAAGTAAGTACCCCATAACGAGCTACATTGAAGGAAATTACTTTTTCTTCAAATACTGAGCGGGTTTCTTTCTTTTATTAAAACCCGCCGAGCTGAAGCGGGGAAGGGATTATTTCACCTATCTCAATTTGTATTTAAATGAAGATCCTCGGTGGATTTTTGTTCTTTGGATGAATAGCTAGTCCGCATTCCGAGCGACTCATTAATCATTCTTTCTTAAGGGCGTATTTCTTTCACTTTATGAAGGGTCCTCTTCGGGAGGGAAACATCGTGTTATTGATTTTGTGTGTTCGAAGGCGAACACTTGAAGGAACATCCCACTAGACGGAAAAAACTTTGTTTTCGTAGACACTCCTTAATCTCACTTCAGTTTTTCATTCAATGTCTCAAAGTTCTATTCATTATGACTTGTGCATGTTTGGATATAAAACTCGGTTAAAAAAAAGAAACAAAAGAAATCTCTCTAACATTTGAATGCTTAAAAACAGTTCCAAACCCATAAAAAGAGGCGTCCTGCAAGCTTGGAATAATTATTTTTCCGGAAAAGAAAAAAGCATAACCATCATTCCTCACGCTAGTGGTTTTTGCGATGAAGTGGGTGCAATTTAAAAACACGTTATACGGGAAATAATCACAAAACTGTTATGTAATGAAAACAAAAATTCTTGGTTTTTCATATAAATCACAGTCGGAATTCTGAAGTTTCCTTGAACCCAATGAATTAGCAAAACTTTTGAGCTTTTCAGACGTAATAAAACTTTAACAAATATATACGTGAAAGTTTTACTAATAAGGGTGTTTTTATGAAATCATTAATGACGTTTTTTTGTTTGGTTCATAAATCAGAATTCTTTTGCTAATCATGTACCTGAATGATATTTTTATGTTGCAACGATTATACGAGCATTGCATAGGAGCTATTGTATAATTCTTTTTTTTCAAAATGTCATGCACTCATATTATATCACGCACTTGTATACTATATATCACATAGATCGGGCTTTTACTATTTTTATATAAAAAAAGCATTATCTGCAAATTAAAAACATTTCCCTTTATGACTGCGTCATGCACTTATATATTATTGTATATACATACATATCATAAATATGTTACACTTATATGCCTACTATGTATCATGTTCTTTTTTTGTTAACTAAAACCTTTTTTTCTTTCTGTACACAAAAACATGCAAAATGTTAATATATTTAAAAGTCCATCGGGTCGTTAATAATTAATAAATAAATGTATTTTTCTTATGTGATCGTGAACACTTTTGAATTGTATAAATATTATTAACAATTATTTATTTTCAACCAACCTAGGGGAATGGAGAATGTGGGGAAAGGGATGGGGTTAAGGTTAGTCGGAGATGGAAACGGAGGTTGTATAACTTCACTTCGATAGACTTTTGGAACTCGTAAACTATATGGGATCGATTTTCAAACTACAATAAGTTTAGGGTAGAATTCTCAAAATTGATTGAGATATGGGCACTTAAGAAATCCAGCAGGGAACATTAGAATACCGCAATTGATGGGACATATATTTGGAAATACGCAGTGCGGCATTACAAGGGTTTGAAAAATCTTGTTATTTTTTTTTTTTTAAAACATACTCTTTTTATTACTGATAAAATCTACGGAAATTAAATTGTGGCATATTTTTTCGGTTTAACAGGGATCTATGCGGGGATCCAGAGTGGTAGATACTTTCAGTATCGTCCTGGTATTCACCGAGGACCACCATTCTGAATCAAAATTCTGCTTAAAATGGGTTTAACCTTGTTTGGTGATCAGATCTGAATAGCCAGGTACTCTCCCGTCTCCTTCTCATCCCTCTACCCTTCAGCCTTACAACATACCCCAATTGGGGATGCCATAGTCTTACTGGCTCCGGTGAGCAGGAGCAGTTGGGACTCTTGTTCGGTATGCACACAAAAAATACCTCTAGTATAAAATATAAAATCTATTACCTGTAAAACTTATCTTTGATAGCATTTTCTGTTTTATGATAAATTTGATACGATAAATAAAAAATGTGGATTCCAGGAAAATATCGAAATGTTTACATTTTAAAAACACTGTAATCACATTTTCCGAAATTTGATGCCTTTGTGTGCTTGCAACTGTTTTTTGTGACAACCGCATGCACTTGTGGGGAGTTTTTTTTGTGGGATATCGTTATTACGAAAAACCTACGAACTCACTGATATACGATATTATACATAGGATAATTTGCAGCGCAAACGGGAGTCTATTTGCTGATATTGTTTTAAATTGGGCTTCCTGTGGGAAGCACGTACAAAAATGCGCACTCCAAATTGTCGCACGGATTACAATACTCGTATACTAAACCACGAGGCAGGTGTCACTCCCGCGGAGAGCCCGGATAAATAAAATAGACAAGCATTCGGCGTTGCGCCGCGCAAAGTTAATTTGTGACTAGTGTGATAGTCTAACGATATAAATAAATCTATTTAGCTTGGAGCTTCAGGTGACGGGAGGGTATTCCCTTTGTCTTCAGTTCTATTCGTGGGGTGGAAAGCACACGGAAATGAATTAAATGATAAAGGAGCAATGAATATACAACACTATATTATGAGCCTCCCTAGAAATGAGGCTGCTGGAGAATGCTGGAAATGCATTTTCACGGAATAATTAGCAGCCTCTCGTATATTAAAATACTGTACAAGGATGTGAGTTTAGTTGTGCCCATTTTGATAAAAATAGACGAAATAAAGTGTGAGAAAAACATAGAAAACACCCCATTTTATATCGCATACACAATATTATATAAGTTTTTTTCTCTTTTTTTTAATTTAACGTAAATCAAATTTAATAATGTTATTTTCAATTTCCGCAAGCACTTTATTTTTTTATTATTATGACAGCTGTTTCGGCGTTTTCAAACTGCGGTTAATCCACATTTGCGATGACTTATACGATTTTATTTAGTCCCACTCAATTCTAATTTGGACGGTGTGTAAAATAATTATTTATTACTGCTGCTAGTTAGAAATAATTAAAATTCTCTATTCTGTGAGGTTTTTACATTTAAAATGTGTTTTCCCCGTATTTAAATGACAATGTTTTCTTAATTGATTTATTTAATTGTGTTATATTATTTTGGTAGTGCGAACATACTAAGTGGTGAATAAATAAATTAAACTCAAATAATCAATAATTTAATTAATATGTTATGTAAGCCATGGAAAACTAGCACGAGTCAAACATGTCCCTCCACCATCTGTTTATTGAAATCATACAAACGTTTGACGTTGTAAAAATAGATAATACATTATTCCACGTAAATCTAACCCATTCGACTGTAATTGCACCTACAAAATATAATTGAGCATGAACCGACTGCAATATTTTGTAGGCAATAAGGCTGTGTTGGGATGGACATGTAGAAATATTGACAGAACACAGCATTCCAAATGTCATGACCAAGCGGATACCCCGGTGGAATCGTACGACGTAGAAGCAGATCGAGAAAATGAGGGCTGACTGCGTGGGAGAAGACTGAAGCACAATTAGTGTGAAGTGCCATTCACTAGTATTTTTAAACTGAGCAAACAAATAAAAGGTGCCGTTTCCAACTTGCTTGGGTTTCAAATAGTAACATCAACATTGAAAATACTATTTTTTATGGCAAACTGTTATAATAATGTAGAGGTGTCTCTGATTTTGGCAGAATATGTAGCAACGTGATAATAAGGCATTCAAGTGAAAAATATAATGACTTTAAAATTATATTTTCATATAGGTCAGCAAACGCCGATTCTGTATATATAACTTTTATTATACATAATTATACTTAGGATTTATAAATCAGCTCATCAAAACATCGTGTTATGTTGGTACCATTGCATTTGGAATATCTGACGTCACCTGAGCACTCTGTTTTTGGATTAGTATGAAAAATTTTATTTCTCATTTTGTTTTGTGTATTAAATATGTATTTTTTTTAGTTTCGGCTAAATTTTAACTTAATTTGGGCGACTTTAACTATTTTAGCGACTTTATAATTCTTGTTCAACAAAAAAAAACAACTATTATTCATGAAAGAAATTAGAGTATTCATGATCAAATCAATTATCAATACCGATATTATGATAATGCTAATTATCAATACTAGTTTTATTCCTTGAGTTAAAGTTTCTAAAAAAGTACATACTTTTATTTCTTATGTTTAGTTATGGTTTACCATGAATAGAATATACAATTATGTACGGTAAAGATCATCCTTGTTTTGACATTTGACATTCTAACCGCAAAACTGTTCAAAACCGACCGACTATAGATTTATTTTATCTATGAAAACTAACTTTAGAAAAAAATAATGCATACTGGTTTTTAAGTTTGAACGTCATTATTGATAAAAAAAAATAATAAAATTGGACTGGAGTTCCTTATTGTATGTATTAATCCATAAATTCATTGTACCTCAAATAGACGCATATATTATCCCCGAACAGCATGGTTTCAGAAAAGGAAGATCTACGGAAACCAATCTGATGGTTTTCACTGACTATGTTGCTCGGTCCCTAGATAGTGGATACCAAGTAGACTGTTCGTATAATGATTTCTCCAAAGCCTTTGATACCGTGAATCACGATATCTTACTAACAAAACTTGCCCAAATGGGTTTCTCCCTACGTATGCTAAAGTTTTTTGGAAGTTATCTCAAAAACCGGAAGCAATTTGTCACACACGGAATTTTTCAATCCGCTGATTTTCTTGTTTTTTCTGGGGTCCCCCAAGGGTCAATCCTAGGGCCTCTTCTCTTCTCTATTTTCATTAATGACATTGCAAAAGTCATCCGTTTTTCTCGCTTTCTCCTTTTCGCTGACGATCTCAAATTATTTCTACTAATTAGAAATATTTTAGATTGCCTACATCTTCAAGCTGACATTGATAACATCTCTGAATGGAGCCTACGAAATCAGCTTTATTTCAATATCTCAAAATGCGTAGTCCTGTCTTTCACCAGAGCATTTAGTCTCACCTACCACAGATATACTATGCTCAGTCATAATCTCAAACGTGTTTCTACTATAAAGGATCTTGGAATCGTGTATGAAAGTAAACTTACGTTTCGTGTTCATATCGAAGGGGTATGTCAATCTGCATTAAAAATGTTAGGATTTGTCATTCGGACCGTGAGGGTTTTTCGAGATACTCGTACTCTTAGAATATTATACTTCTCTTTAGTCCGTAGTAGGCTGGAGAGTGGGTCGGCTATTTGGAATCCTCACGAGACGGGGTGCTCCCTCATGTTAGAGAGGGTTCAGAAAAGTTTTTGAGATTTCTTTACATGAGGGAGTACGGACTCTATCCGTGGCTTTATCCAACTAACTTTCTTCTGGGCATGCTTGGATTTCACTCCCTGCAGCTCAGAAGAGAGGGGTATGCCGCTATTCACTTTTTTAGACTACTGCGAGGCTCCATAGTGAATTCAGCTATTTTGGAACGCATAAGTCTTTATGTTCCTGATGACTATCTAAGACAGCGTCGTCATAGATTATTCTATCTTCCTACCTGTAGAACCAACCTGCCAATGGTTCTCCCGGTGGGGAGGAGTATATTGCTCCTGAACAAAATCTCTCAGGATATCGACATTTTTTGCGTCAGTGAAGAAGGATTCAAAAGGGAAATTCTATTGATTCTTGAAAGAATCTCTTCTCATTGACGCGATCTTCACCACTGCCTGAATTTATTTAAATATCTCTGAATTTATTTTTTTATTTATTTTTAGTATATTTCTTCATTGTTTTACAAATATTAAATAAGTACCTCTAATTTCTCTTACGTATTAAATATAACATGTTTGTAATTGTATTAGAAATTAAATAAAAACATTATTATTATTATTATTATTATTATTATTAATAAACATTTGCTAAGAATGAACTTTAACAAACCTTATAAGATGATTTCACAGACAGCATCAGGTTTTTTTAATAAATTTCAAAAACATAATTACAAAAGTAATTAATAGAAAAAGAAAAAAAAACGAAATTCGCACATTTTTTTATCAAATTGACGAAATGTAAAACCCCTGGAGTCCAGAACAAAGTGGAGAACAGAACGTAATTAAATAAAATTGATGTCAAGCAAAAACATGATTACAAAAAATGTTTTCACTATGTAACGTGCTCTTCGTGCATAATAGGGTAGATTATCTGAATTAGTTATATATAATTAGTTATGTAGAATTAGTTGAATGAATTCTCGAGCACAGAAATATTTAAAAAAATCTAGGAACCAAAACTACCCTACTAGGCGTAGAGAAACATAAATTTCAATTATTAATAAATCACAAAATCTCTACGGAGATAGAACAGACGGCCTCAATTTGTTTAATTAATTTGTGCTGTTTCACAATTAATTCATTTAAAAATAATGTACAGTATTTTTGCGCACGTTCCAGAATGGAAGATACTCTCAGTATCGCCCTGGTGAAAGACCACCATTCAGAATTGAAACGTTGCTTGAAATAGCTTTTAGCCATGTTTGATGACCAGATCTGAATAGCCAGGTTTTTCCCCCATCTTCCTATTCCCCCTCTTCTTCTCCTCCCCAATACCTTCAGCCTCACAACATTTTTCAATTGGGGATGCCATAGTATCACTGACTCCAGACGGTTGGGAGCAGTTGGGACTCTTGTGCGGTATTCACATAAAAAATATATAAAAAAATAAGTGCCTTAAATCAAAAAATTTCTGTCATTTAATAAATAAACATTTAAAATAAATTACATAGTATATTCGTACAAGGTCATCCGAAACATGGTATTAACACATATGTCAAACACGAATTGACTGACATAACCCATAAAACATTCCATAGCCTGTGGGCCATAGGAATTCGAGTTGGAGACATAAATATCATAAATGCATATTATTAAGTATGAAGGGGTTGATTTAATATGGTAAACTGTATTTAATAAACCGATCTGAATGGTCAGGTACTTTTCAAAGCCTCTCCCACCACCCATAATTTCCTTCAGCTGTACGTTCAAACTTTCTCAAATAAGGGAGACATTGTCCACTGGTGTCGATCAATTCGATCAAAACTTCTGTATCGTAATTTTTTTTGAAAGGGTGGGTTCAACCCAAATTTATAAACCGAATATATATGTAAATGAATGTATATCAGTAAATAAATATATAAACAAATATATTATATTCTATGAAAACTTACTTAAAAAATATATTCTATGAAAACTTTTTTTTACACACTCCACACAGGAGACCAAGGAGGAAATAATTTCAGTCAAGGCCTATATCATCTTTGGGGATGCTGTGTGGAGGAACTGCTGCCACTAACTAATACACAAGTATTTCCACGCACTGGCCTTGCCTATGTTGGATTATTTATTATATTACATACAATATACATAAACTTATGTATATTAAAAAAAATAGTAATAAACGTTTTTGTTAACTACATGGATTTGGTTTATTTTTTTACAGTAACTCCACACAGGAGACCCTGAGGGAAATAATTTCCCTCAAGGCCTATATCATCTTTGGGGATGCTGTGTGGAGGGTCTTTTAGAGAATAGAAAGGAGTGAACTTGGGAGACTTGAAGTTGAAGAGACCGATGTTATAGGATGGAGGAAACACAGAGGCCGGCAGATCATTCCACAGCCGAGCTGTTGAACACAAGAATGAATCGTAGAAGCGACCTGTTATCATGTGACAAATGTCAACCGTGTTCAAATGTTGGGCGCGCGTTTGGCGTGTTTCCCGACTATGCACCGGTGCCGAAGGGATCAATGACGCTAGTTCCTTGGAGCATCTTCCAATAAAATACCGGTAGAACACGGACAGCATTCCCACCTGACGTCTGTGCTCCAAAGATTGCAACCCGTTTGTTAAGATAGGCGAATCTATCAAACGGACCGCCCGTTTCTGCACAGAGTTAAGGGTTTTTTCAGATATTTTGGGACTCCCGACCAGAGGTGGCTGCCAAATTCTACAGTGGGGCGCATTTGCGATTTGTACAGGGTCAGCAGTTGTGCACTATTAAAGTATCTGCGGGCTCTGTACAATACGCCCAGCTTCTGAGAGGCTAACTTTACTCGGGCTTCGATGGAGCCCCCATACCTGAGCTGGTCACTTAAGATTACACCAAGAATATAATCTTGGGAAGATTGCTTCCATTAAAGGAGACTAGATTATCATTTCGATCCCTTTTAGACGTAATATTTATTATTTTTCATGTTTTTTTTTTGCATAACTGAATATAAAAATAAAATAAAAAACTTGTTTTTTAACCGTTATATGTTTAGATAATACACGTATGCAACAAAAATTATTAATAAACATTTGTTTTAAAAATAATATACAGTGAAGTTTGTATATAACTCTGCAGTATAGAGATTAATAATTTTAACTCAACATTTAGTGAAAACAAAATATTACATAACGATTAGAAAATAAAACAAGGTTTATGTTCTTTTTGTTTGGCTAAATTACTACAATATTCGCTTATAACAGCGATATATACTGGCACAATTGGAGTTCAATGTATACCTACCTACTACTAGTACCACTAAGCAGCTTGACATGATTAATTTAGAATCGATCGAGTCAATAGTGTGGATTTTGTGAATACTCAAAATCAATGGATTTAATAAAAAAAAAAAAAAACTTTGTTCCCCTCTAACCACCTGCAAAGCTACCTGCGGCTTGTAAAGCAATAGGTAATCATTGAAGATTGAGACAAATATTGTAATTGTTCAATGAATAAGTATACTTACCATGGCAGAATATCGTTAACGCGTTTTAGTCATTTCTGTGCCACTGTGTCAATCTAGCGTAATTTTAATCAACTGTAATGGAATTGTAACAAAACGATCGTTTTGTGCGGGCGTTATAATTATGTTGACAGGCGCTGGCCGCCCGCGCCACTCCGCTGTCAACATCGAGCGGTCCGCTGACGGCGCGGCGAGCTTTTAACACAATTTCAGAGGCGCGAACTCTTAATGTGACGGGAATTGAAAGTTAGGCTCCGAGGAGAACCTGTGGAGGTTATAAATTATGACAGGTAATAGAAGTTGCTCCGGCTGTCATTTCCGCGGGCGATCCGGCCAAAGGTAGCGCTTTGGTAAGCGATGAAAAAAGTAAACTTCAAAATGTTCTCGCAACCTCAGCTGATGAAATTTTAACCATTAATAGAACGGCGGGTTTAACTCGATGGTTTTTTATAACCCAGATTGACGATCTCAGCTGCATAGTGACAAAGTATAAACTTGGTTCGGAGTCTCGAGGAAATCGATCGAAGACGCGGTTTCATAATCACCCATAAACTGCGAATTATCTTTATTAAATATAAAACAAGCAGCAAAAACTATTGAACGGAGAACTATAGCATTATGATACATTGCACAGCTTTCCTTTTTGGAGTTTCTAGGCCCACATATCATCATATGAAGCTTTTCGAACGGATCCAACTATGAGTTTCTACTAAACTAACCCAGATTTGACCAAATTCTTAGCCTCCCTAGATGCAACTTTATTTCTAAGCAAAACTCCTTCATCTATCGGGCTTCGCACACTACTCACCAGTGTTATACATTGTTCCACAGATAAGCTAGGTGCAGTTTTTTAAGTTTGGGTATGAGTTGTACATCGAATATTTAAATACGGCCATTTTATTATCATCTCACGCTCCTGATTGAGACCAACTGTTCAAGTTCCTTACCAAATTTATGGGAAAAAACTTTTTTTTTATCAGAAATTTGTCGTATTTCTTTTAATATCATTTAATGGGTCGTTTTTATTATGGTAGGAAATAGCTTTTACGGGCTGTATGCCAATTCTTAATAATAATAATAATAATTGGATGATTTGTATAGCGCCGTTTTTGTGAAAAATCACCTCAAGGGCGCTGAAATCTGCACAGCACTCCATAAAGTCACACCGGCGATCTTTCGAGCTTTTATAACTTCAGAAACCTATTCATCCCACAGTACTACCATTCCATCAACTTTCTCCTTTATATGTCCGACTTTGTACACATTTTTTTATTTATTTTTTATTAATATGAAATTACACGTACACGCTTCAATTTTATCGATCCACATGCCCCTTCATGTTACTTTTAAATTATTTTTTTCTCCAATCAGTTTAATAATTACTTTATGGTGTCATCATTAATAAAATTAAAACGAAATACTTTATGTACATCACTATTTAAATATATAAATATCAATAGGTTTCAGAAGCGAAGCTCCCCCCACCTGGCGAGGAAAGCTTCGCAAACAGCGCCCTTGAGGTGGTTTTTCCAACTATTATTATTATTATATGTATATCTGTTTTATTTAGATTTCTTTGTTTAAATCCCTACATCCACTTATACATACTGCCCGAGTGGAAACCAGTAAATGGTCAAATTGTTTGTTCCATATCTTGTATTACATCTAGAAGTCGAGTAGTAAAGTTAATTAAGTTTTATAACAATGAACTGCAACCCTGAGAGATCTCCAACGCATTTGTTTCTGTTTTGCAAAGAGCTTTGTTACAGCTCAGCAGCGGTAGTTGCAAAGAAGAAAGAAGTTCCGGTGACAACTCTTTTTGAGAAACTGCTGTGCAAGTAATTATACAATTTGCACTTTACGCTTAGCGGAAGGTGTCTTCTAAAATTCCCTAGTGTCTGAATATTGAAATACTTCCCAGACTCCAGTTGCTTCCTACCCACCCGTTTCTCCCATACGAAAGAGCTCATATTGTATTGCCATCCGTTGAGCAGAGGTATATAAAGACATCACAATACCTCCAGCTCCTGACATTTGATGGCAACACGCTACACCAGCGCCCCTAGCGGCGTGAGTTGGCGCAATATTTTTCATATATATATTTTGTAAAATATGTCTTAGTATATTACACAAATCGAAAATTTCTAAAACAAATATTTAGTAACCTGACATGTGCTCACGCACTGTCTAAATTGTTTAGAAAGGAAATAAAATATTTATTATAATAGCAATACAGTCCGGAAGCGCTGCAGTCCGGGCCGCTAGAGGCGCTAGTGATGCCAGTATTTTGACGAAGCTGCGTGTGTAATCAAATATCATACACGTCTAACATTTATTCTATGAATTTTCGATATCTATAATTTATTAAGCCGCTCTAGGCGCTACAATAGCATTTTGCCATTTCAATCAATGGGAAATGTCATTTAGAGTATTTACCTACAATTATGAATGCACGATACTGCAGCTCGGAGAGTACAAAAGGCATTCATCCAGACTCAAATAAATTAATGGTCCAGCTATGAAAATAATTGCCATCTTTCGATTCCACGTTTCCCTCCAATATTTTGTAAAATAATAAGCGAGCCTAATGCTCCGTTGTATTTAAATTCAGTGAACTCGTAATTTTCGGGGATACAATTCTATAGATCTCGGAGATTTGTTTTCTAAAATATGATTACCCACATATTTCATTCACAAACTGCCAGAAACAGGAGGGTTCCGCTAAAGGACTGAGTTCTATAAATGAAACAGTATCTTTCTTTGTTATTCATTTCTTTACAGTTCCGCCGTGCTCGAAACGAATTTCGCAGTCTAAGTGGGCCCAATAATAACAACGGTTACGGCGATATTGTATACAATAATATATACAACCATTTCGCAGAGCCTTTTGGATAATTTTCCGAATAAATTTAATATTCGAAATAAGATATTGGCCTTTGGCTCTAAATATTTGCATTTCAGAGGGAATACGCCAGTCCATCGTCGAGATAAACTAATTTTATGGAAGCACGTAGCAGCGAAGGATAAGGAGAGAGAAGGGGAAGGAGAACGAAGATACTTTGAGTATCACCCTGGTAAAACACCACAATTAATCCATTGACAATTGCATAAAGGTTCGCACATAAAGAGCATATTTTATGCTAACATTGAAAATATTTGATTCGTAAAGTCTTTTTTGCAGTTGAGATTTATTTATAATTTTATTTTAATTATTAAATAAAAAAAGCAGTTTGTTTTGAACCACTAATTTATAAGTTAAACATAATACAAAATAGAATAAGAGGGAGACTTACAAAATAGAATAAGAGAGAGACATAATATAAAATGAAACAATGGAACAGTGAGACAGTGTAATTTTATCTTTCCTATTCTATTTTATATTTCAACTATATATATGCTACCTCTATTTATTTTTGTTGAGTTTTAAGTTTTACTCTGACGATGCTTGAAATAAGCAAAACCGGTTGGTGAAAACTTTAAAATAAATTAAATTAGTGATTCAAAGTGGTTGTTATATTTAATAAATACATCAAACAAAAAAGTTTTGTTTTCTAGGAAAACAAGATAAAAGATATTTTTAGGCGTCTAGTGGTTATTTTTCAGTAGCAAGGAAACAAATAAAAAATTCCTACAATTGTTTTATTTAAAAAAATAAATAAAAATAAAACAAAATAAAAATAATAATGAGTCCCGGACCGAGCAAGACCGCCGAAACAGGAGCTGTCACTATATTTCCGGTATTTGTCACGGAATAAGGAAAGCAACGGAGCGGAAAAAATAGACGCCATAGAAAAGATTCCCAACTATTGGAAAACAAATACCTGAATTTTTAAAAGCTTTACAGTTAAGGGGAAAAATCACAAAGCTCGTGCAAATTTGAATTAACACTGGCACTCAAATGGTTAAGAACCGAAAAAAGCTGCTGGATAAGACATTAAGTATGTTAAATGTGACAGATAATTGATAATAAGGAACTCCAGTGAAAAATATTATTGCTTTAAAAAAACATATTCGTACAGAATAGCAAACGCCGATCCTGAATATATTACTTTTATTATAAATAATTATACGTAGATTTTATAAATCTTTATATAAAAGTGAATTAAAAACTGTACCGTCAGAACACCATATTCTGTTGGTATCACTGATTCTGACGTCACGTGCGCAGTTGTGGAGACCAAATATAACTAGATAAGAGTTGTACCCATCATTTATCCTGCTTATGGCTTATAGTTTCGCTGTTTACAGTGTTTATTTCGCTCGTAAAATCATTCTGTTTGTTTATTGCGACTACTTGAGAGTTTTTGAGTGGATATTCAATACATTTAGAGCAATTTTAACGAATTTGTCTACGTAAAATGCGGCAGTTTCTTCGATGTTTATTTCGTTGGTAAATCTGGAAGGAGAGGATATCTAATAATACCTCAAACCTATTATTTCTTATAATGTATAATATATTTGTTTTTATTTCAAGCCATTAATGGTACCCCAATTATTTTTTAAGGTACTTAAGAACTTTATTTATTTTTAAAAATTTAATTTTACAACTACTTTTTTGTAGTTTGTCTAACGGGATGTTTCAAACCTATTAATATTAGCATATTTCTCTAGCAAAACTGCTGTACATTTTGTCTTTGTCAAGTCTGTGATAGGCGAATACGCAAAACACTGTTTCGTAAACAGTCAGAGAGGGAACTGTTCACGAAAAACCAAATGTTATCTAATGTGTTATTAACGCAAGCGATTCTAATTTTCCCTTCATATATAATTCATAGCATTGAGGGTTAAAATCGCATCCAAAAACTTCTAGCCAGAAAGGTTTTAAGCCCTTGAGCTTTTTGAACATCTGGAATAGTTCTGTATCACACCTGTTCTTCTTTGATATTACCTAATATTGATACATTAGTCTGTCGGTATTATGTTATTCACGGTGGGTGTTCATAAGGCTTTATTCATATCATTTTTGCATTAATTGATTAATTCTCCTGCCATTTACTTTCGCGTTATGAATTCTCCAGTCCTATTTTTTTATGCAAATACCGCACAAGAGTCCCAACTGTCCGAAAACAGTGGGACTATGGCATCCCTTATTGGGGTATGTTGTGAAGGTAAAAGGTATGGGGTGGGGAAGGCAATGGGGAAGAGGAAGGAGGGGAAGTACCGGGATATTCAGATCTAGTCACTAAACACGGCTAAAGCCATTTCAAGCATCTTTCACTTTGGAACGCACCACAAATATACTACATATTATTATTATTTTTAACCAATTAATTGTAAAACGACGCAGATTAATTAAATCAAATTTACATACGCATGCTCGGATTTGAAAAAAAGCGAAATTTTCGACCTTTCTTTAGTTTTTGTCGATTTTGTGTTCTGAATGACTTATTTTTCGGCATAGATCATTTATTACTTTTTAACTAACGAATTAACTAACTAACTAACTAACCAGCACGCCGTTTCAACGGAGGGGTATATAGAGAGGACGGACCGCCAAATAGCTCGATCCGACTTCTGACATGGCCTGACTCAAGTATTTGAGTCACTTGATCGTTCCACGTCTTCCTCGCACGTCCCCGGCTTCTTCTTCCATTCACATTCGCGTCATAAATTCTCATTACACTCCTCTCTTTCTTAATTCGCTCTACATGCCCGAACCATCTAAGCGTCCCTTTCTAAATCTTGCTCATTACGCGTATATCAGCCTTACAATCTTTACGAATCTCAACATTTTTCACACAATCATACATGTTTTTACCACAAATTCGTCTCACAGATCTCATTTCTACATCATCCAGACTACTTTCATTCTTCCTCTGCCAGTTCAATGCTTCACTGCCATACATTAGGGTTGGTATCAGCACTCCATTGCGGACTAATAGTTTCGCTTCTTTAGGCAACCGCAGTCATCAGTGTTTCCATCTCTCGTAAACATGCTTCCCAAACACACAAACTCATCGACCTGCTACAAGTATTCATCATTGACAACTATATTGTACACTGTTTTCGTACTATCTCTTTCAAACACCATGACTTTAGACTGACTTACATTCATCATTAGCTCATTCTTCATACATACTTCGTTCACCCTAGATGTGAAGGACTCTAGATCTTCCATAGTGTTAGCAATCAGCACCGCATCATCAGCATACAATAGGAAACATACTTGCAGATTATTCATTTTCGCGCCCAAGCCCACCTCATTTAATTCTTGCATACAATTATCCATGTATAGATTGAATAACCATGGTGCCATTACGCAGCCTTGCTTTCCACCTTTTGTGACGGTAAACCACCCCATAAAATCACCGTTTGCCCTAACACATGCAACGCTTCCCTCATACAGAGATGCGATTGCATGTATAAGATTCGTATTCACTCCATACTTAGACAACACTTTCCATAACTTTTTCTGTGAACTAAAATAGACATACTTTGCGTACAATTTGAAATCAAAATGGTGTCTGTAGACCTATTATTGTCCGGGACATAACGGTTTAAAATTTCGTAATATTTTTCATGTTTTGTCATCTCAAATTATTTTTATAGTTTTATTCATTGTTGACACCCAAGGAATAATTTTTATTGAAATATCGGCGACACAAAAGATTTATTAACATTAGATAACTATGAATATCGAATACATCGAAAACGGTCAGTTACGCCAATACTTATTATCGATATGATATAGTTATATAGTTAGATATGATATCTATAGTTAGTGATAAGATAGACAACTTATACCACTAGTACCGTTATGCTATAAGTTAAATATCCTACGTCGCATTGTACATTACCTTTATTATTTTATGATTTTAACTTCTGAATCAAAGTTTGTCGCTATGCACTCTATTTTTTCTATTAAATAAGCCACCAACTCTGTAACATTATCATGTAAACCATTTTATTTTTATTATTATTCATTATTTTAAGCATCTTCTTGTAATACTTTAGGAAACATTACTATGTAAATATATAACCATCTGAATGCAATATATACATTCCGCTTAAGTATAATATTGTAATGAATTAAATTGTATGCAACTTAAATAACTTTTTTTTCTTATTAAATAAATAGAGCATTGGAAAAAAAATATTTGTATAGCGTCCTTGAGGTAATTTTTGTCAAAATAGCGCTATCCAAATTATCAAAATATTTTTATTGTTATTATCACGTACCAAATCAGTATTCAATAGATATGAATACCAAAATATCGTTTATCTCGGAACGGTCAGAACGTTAACCTGTTAACCGAGCGTGACGTACCCATGCGTCAAATGTAAACAGTATCGAGTACGGGTAGTACGTATAAAAACGTCTTTGAAATATATGTTGTACCCTTGAACGGGCGGGTCTTAGTTTTATGTTTTACGAATATGTGAGTCATCGGGAAATGCATCGACTTAAATTTAAAACATACATCAAATCAGTTGCGCTTCGCCGTTGTGTGGTGTTCACGTGTGCTTGTTAAGCGGTGACTGGTACGTACTCGTATTTATACTTCGTACTTTCATAAAATCAGTTTGTTTTTTATACCTTTTATTACCATTCGCAACATTTCTAATGGTTTGTAAAATTCATATTTTTTTTAAATATGTTTCGAAAATATTTTTTCAATTCAATTTTTCCATTTTCTTTTTGTACTTTTATTTCTTTTTTTATTGTCTATTTTTCTGTACTTATTTATATATAAATAAACGAAAAAACGTATGTTTCATTGCCTTTTAATTAATTGTAAGCATTAAAAAAAAATTATAATAATCATGAATTAAGCCACGCGGGCGTGACGCGAATATACAATACGTCATTGCGAAAAAGTGGGCGCCCGCTGTATGTTACTTAATTAAAAAAAGGCTATCCCCGGTTAACAGGTTAACTGTGGACTGTGGTAGACTGTGGACCCGGTATTGATATATCCGATATGCGACGGTATCATAATACGTATATCTGTTACCAACATATTAGATCATGGCCTAGTCTTCCAGTTTAGGTGTTAAGAAAGTTTGATCAAATGTAAGCTATGGGCGCTTGAGGGGATTTTTTTCGTAGCAATGACTTTCTTGGAACGCTGATAAATTGTTTATCAGTTACGGTATATGAGTGTATTTTTGCACTTTGGTACAATGCATCTACAATAGTGACGAGACGCTGATATTCTACAATGTTTCCTTCAATTAAAACCAGTTAAATTTAAGTATAAAAGGAAAAATGAACTTGATTTCTATCCAGTGATTCTTTAAAAAATATTCATTAGCCACTCGTAACAGATATATTCTGGGATTTAACCGCCCAATTGTTTTTCTTTAGATACTGGAAGCAATTTGATTAAATTCCCAACAAACTTCCCACTGAGATAATAAACAGATGGGCGCCGACTCACTCCGACTAGTGTGCGAAATACCAACAACTAATTACTCGCCCACAACCCCATCATTTAACCCTTGGAATAACTTCAAAAATAATTTGAATAAATTCATTATTTTGGATAACGATTATACCAAAAAGATAATTGCTATTTGAAACATCTTCAAAATTAGTAACTTTGTGATGGAACATTACCTACCTATTAAAACTTAAATGGATATCTTTTAAAAATTCCATTTTACCTGAGTTAAACCGTTAGAGCGCGGCCCAGCGCCATCGCGCTGTAAACTTTAGTTAAGTAAATTGCGACACAGCGCAGCTTTTTGTTGTCCTCGGGAGAGCACGTGTTCAATTTGAGCGTCGTATATTGCGGTTGGCGCGTATCTTGATAACTGTATTTATTGTTTATGTTAAAATAAATACACCCTAAAGTGAATCGATATTTTTCACCATGTCGGAAGTTAATTCTATTGCGGATGATCGTAATGTATCAAATAACAGCGGCACTACGGACGACGAGACCTCTGTTCCCATAAATGAATGTGTGCAGCAAAGCAAATGAGATAAGGCGATTCAATATCCTCATATGCGCTCGCTGTAAAAAGGGACTCCATGGACCACGGGAAAACACAATTGAGAAGTGAAATAATCTTACATTTTTGTATTTTTTAATATTTTTTGTAGTTTTAAATGTGTAGTTTTTTTTTAATTAGAACTATAGTATTCGTAAAATTTCATTCTTTACTCGCATAATTTAAAAAAAACATCCAATTATTTTTACCGTGTTTAACTGTTGTACCTAAACTTTTTAATAATATGTACTGGACAACTGTCCAACTGCCCAGAGCCAGTGGGACTATGGCATCCCCAATTTGGGCATTCTGTGAAACTGAAAGGAGTGAGGAGGGGAAGTAGGTCGGGAAGAACAAGACTATTCAGCAGTAGTGTGCAGTCCATAAAGGCTGAAAAGCTGTAACTACCCTAAGAAAAACGAAACACAAAAAGATATTAAAAGATAGTTAAAAAATACGACAAATTTCTGATCAAAGCGTATTTTTCTATGTATTTGTTAAGGACCTTGTTCGTTCATTTTTTCAGTTGCCCACAACAATAAGCGGAAGATGATTATAAAATGGCCAGTTCAAAATATTCAAGGCAAAAATTCATACTCGAACTTGAGAACCTAAACGGAGCCTACCTTTGGTCATAGAGCCATGCATGCAATGCACGCCACTGCTATTCAGATCTAGATCACCAAACACGGCTAAAGCCATTTCAAGCGATGTTTCGATTCTGAATGGTGGCCTTTCACCAGGACGATACTAAGAGACTTAATGTGTACCACTCTGGAACGTACCGCAAATATACTATATATTATGTCACGTTAATTATATGTGAAATAACACATATTATTTGCACTATCCGGGGTTTGATCCCGCGACCACTGGATCCGAAGCTAATGTTCTGAGGTCGACTATGTAGGGGGGCAGTGGGGCAATGGCGAACAGCGGGTAACTCTGAACGATCGAGTTTTAGAAGCTTCCGATACCTCCACACCGATACCAACCAGGCCATGCAAAAGTCGCTTCACTAGTCGGCAACGAGCTAAATTTCGTAGAGGGTAAGAACCTTTAAATATTTTCATTAAAAATTATGTATATTTGCAGCGTTGATATTATCTATTATTTTCAGGACAATTTAGTAATTTCATAACAGAAAAAAATAAATCGCAAGGTTAGTTGTAACTCCCCACCACTGCTGTGTATTATATTCTTCATATATTAGGTTAAAATTTTTTTTTTTTTAAATTAGTTATTGGATTTAATGATATCCATCTACATATTTTTAATTCTTTTATTTAGAAAGTGGATTGTTTATTTTATTATGTTCTTTTTCGATTTCACTTCCAAAACGTTCTTATTTTTTTTTCTATTTTATCATTAACAAATATTCATATTTTAATTTTTATATAGCGAAAACGTCACCGGTTAATGCAATAAAGAAATAAATTAAATTTAAAAATGTGTATTATATAATTATATGTATTTTCCAATTAAAAAAACTGTTCTTATCATAGAATATTACTGTTACATTTTACAGAGGTGACCTTACTAAAAAAATACTTAAAAAAATAGATCTTACTAGGGTATCCTGTGTTAAGGTGATATTGTACACGGTTTTAAATGGTAATTACAAATTTGGTTGAGTTTTTTGTTGTTGGAAGTAATTGAGTGAATTCAAACAATTTGTTTTTCAGTTTTTTGTTCACTCTTAGGTGTTTGCCATTACTCTACTCTCTCCTATACCTGAAATAATACGATTGCATCCTAAATTAGTTGACATTCAACTAAAATACAGTAGTACACAAATATGTATTATTAATAATAACAGTAATTTTAGTAGATTTGATTTTTGAAAACATAACCGTAATTAGTAAAGAAAAATACGCAGTGATAATAGAAACAAATTTAGTCGTTGATAAGAAAAGTTTATCTTCGAAATTGATATGCTAAAAGGTAGAAGATGTAAATTAGTATAAAACGGTTTTTGTATAAATAGCTTTATTGAGTTCGATTTTATGTACAGATTTCTATCAATAATCGGTAGGTTGAATAATGAGTACAAATATTCCTATGGGTAGAGAAATTTATGTAATACAGTAATACCCCGGTAAACAAAACAATTCATTATCAGTAGAAATAAGTATATGAATGCACATATAGTAGAACACGGGCCATCAATATCTACGAATTTTATGTACATAAAAATATGATACATTCGTAATGTGAATTTAATTATAATAAAATAAATACAAAATTTTAAATAAATTTTACGCTTAAGGGGTGAAACGAAATATATTTTAATGTATCTGATTAACAGATGCCAAGCTCAAAGTATTTTTTTAGGCATGGTGGACTGGTATTTTCTGCAATGAATATTTATGATATAGGTGGTCGTTATATCCCCGTGCGTAGGACACATGATTAGAAGTCGGTTGGATAGAGTTCGATATTCACAGCGAGTACCGACTTACACTTAACTTGTGTTGAATTCCAGCACAAAACACCAACGAGAGCTTTTTTTGCATAGACAAACGAGGTATTACTGTACTTGCAAATTCTTACTTATAATATTATAACTAAACATAAATGTTGAAAAATAAAATTAACAAAGTTGTTCGAAAATTAATATAATATAGAATAATAAAATGAAGGCGATTAACTTCTCCCCGTCATTGGATCGTATTGGAAGTATATTCAAGGTCAAATAAAATAAGTCATTAAAATACTAAATGATAAAGTCATCTAAGGACACTTTAGTTAGATACGCTTAACGTGAAATAAGAGTCCTTCAAAGACAAAGAAAAATCAAAGCCTTCAATTATCGACGCTTAGAATATAATTAAATAAAATATAAGAAAGATAAACCAAAACTAATTGCGACGAAATCGAGACAATTCTTTAAGAAATAATTACTATGCAATGCTTTAACATTAATTTAATTTCTTAAATCAAATTATAATGGGGAAAACTACAATTTTAAAAAAAATGTAGAGCTTGGCAAAATAAAGAATGCGCTTGGCAATTCGTGTACTGCGCACTATTACCGAAGTTATGCGGAATGTTTTTGGAATCCAGAATGGATTGGTTTCTGCATATCAACAATTAGGTGTATTCTTTTATTTGCCAGACTCTAAGGAACCTACTAAAATAATTAAAATTACAAATAATTAAAAAAAAAAAAAAATTAAATTACCAATCTGTCTAACCATTTTTTTTATATATACGAAGGACCACGACTGAATGAATTCACACATTTTCATGTCAAGGCATCGCAATTTATACACGATATAATTTTTATAATATTCCTATATCAGTTTTTACACTCGTCCCTACTTTAGATTCATACATTTTAACAAATACAAAGAGTGTTTTAAAATAACGTTCCTTGTAAAATTCCTTCTTTCTATTTGAATACTCGGCCATAACAAGAAGCTTCAGCGGACCCTCCACGAAAATAAAAAAGCACAATGAAAGCTAGTATCAATAAAGAAGTCTTTCAGATAACAGAATCGTTTAAAATAAAGAATCTAAAGAGAAAAGGAATGAAGTAATATAAAACAGTGACTTTGAACGTCCACCAAATGCGCATTAAAATTAAACGTAGAACTTTTAATAAGCGAACATTAGTGAAAACTTTTATAAAATAATTGAATCCGAAGCTTCCTTTTAATGATCACTAAAATATAATCGGCGAATATCAAGGGTTCATAATTTCAATGACGATTTAACGTAAAAAATAACGGATATCGTGCGAAATCGGGTTATAGTGTACCTATCACACATTAAAAACTGGCGTAAAATGATATTCGTAATTTTTGAAGTATTCCCATTAAATTTAATGAAGTGCTCGGTATATACATATTTAAATAACTCTACTTGATGAAGTAGTTGTACTTTATGGAAGGAAACATTTTAGCTCCCGTTTTAAAAAAAAATGGGAGTTTTATCTTGTTTTTACTTCCTCAAGCTCAAAATATGGTATTCCATGAAAGCGTTATTTTATAATCGGGCATTTCGGGTTAATTGTCTTGGCTCAAGTATTCAACCCAACTGAATCACTTAAGTAAATCTTCCGACATTTCTTCAGGCTTAACTCCCCAGAAGAAAACCTTTAATCTTTACCCTTTAGTTTAACAAAACATTACAAGACGTGAAGATAAATGTTAAATGAGAAAAAAGGAATTCCGACGGAGTTACAAGTCACACAATGAATTCACTGTTATATCTGCTAATGATCAATGTTTTACTTAACACTTCTACAGAGTTTTCACAACATATAAAAAGGATTCACTTCGAACTACGAAACGAATCAATATTTTGAACACATGGCATTGAAAATGAACAAATTTCATATTTATTCAGATTAAGTAAGATATGAAAAAAACAAGAAGTAACCGCTTACAATGTCTATACGTGTACTTTAAAGGTCTTCGGAGACATGTACAAAAAAAGTTTACAGAGTAAAAGTCGTTGTTATATCGATTGGATGCGTTATATAAAATAGAAAATCTAGCAACAGTTTAGAAGGGCGAGAAGGAAGGAATTTAGGCATGTATCAAAATTATTTATAAAGTCGTAACATTGCTAACACGTTCTTTTTGATTTTGAAAAAACAATTAAACAATGTAAAGAAGCTAGGAAATACACTCACGATATCGCGAGTGCGTAAAATATATAGAATTCTTGGAGAAAAAACGATAACAATGTTCGCAACGATAGTCGTATATAAAATAGTGTTCATGACGATGCACTGTGGAAGGAAGAAAAGCACTTGGCGCAACCTTCCGGAAGTGTGATGGCTGTTCGAGGGTCATTCGTCCCAGAGGCAGTGGTGCTTCCTGTGGACGTAGTAGTCGAACAGCTGGCAGCGCCGGCAGGTGTTGATACCGCAGCGGTAGGAGAGAGGCGCGGCCGCGGGAGGTCCGCGCCCTTTGCAGTACTTGAGGCCGCAGGGGTACCAGCCCACGCACACCTCGAGGCGACAGCGGCAGGGGGCGCGCGCCTCGCGGGATCCCCGGCACGGGGGCGCCGTGGTGGGGAAGGGCTTCACTGATTCCTGGAGCGCCTCCAGCGAAGCACCTGGAAACAAAGTTAATGTTAGATTTGCGAAGCAACTGCCACCTGTTACTTATTGTACATATATGTACAAACATATTTTGTCTAGTGTTGGGAGTTATTATAAAGATCGGTTTCATGTCAAAATAGAACATTGACGAAAAGTGTGAAAAAAAGAAGAAAAAAAACTAACACACCGAACCTAATCTAACACAAACTAAACCAATTATTTTAACATATTCTGTTTTGCCACTGTTCTGTTTTGTCCGGTTAACATAAAGATCAATTAACAAACAAATAAATCGTGAGTTATAAAGGTAAGGTAGGCTACGATGAGTAGCAGGTCGTATACGACATTAAATGTCAAATATTTAACATTTTACTAGGGTAATCTATCAATAAAAAATATAGTAAATGATTTTATTTCAAAAGAATAGTGTAAATGTAAGCGTACAGAAAAAAATATTTTTAAAACGGTAAAAGTCAAAACAAGTAAATTTTGTATTTACTATTTTTTTTTGTGGGCGTTAACATACTACGTGCAAAGAAAGTAAATTGTAAGAACGTAATAAAATTGTAATAAGATTTTTTTTAAAGTTATGTGAAAATTTGAATATATCACATAGAATCTGAGTAAAAATACTTTAGGTAGCGTGATGTCATTATGTGCCGTTCGGAGTAAATATAATTTGTTTTCGAGTCCCATTTGATTCAAATCGTGTGGGAAAATAAACACGAGCAAGGCCTCATTGGAACAGGAAGATATAACTTTTGATAACGACGACACTTCTTGATGAAAACAACTTTTGAAGGCTCGGAAATTAAAATGTCAAAAGTCATTATGAATTTAACTTAATTATATAAGTAAGGGTGAGAAGTCAACTTCAACCCTGATAATAAAGTAAATTTCGCAGACAGACATTACATTTATCGGCTGGGTTTCTTTTCTCGGGAAGAAATGTTTACAGAATACAGATTATACTCGTACACACGTGTCAGAATTTAATAAATTTTAAGAAGTAACCCGAGAATATTACTCAAACGAGCAAATTGAATTTGTTTACGGGAACATTTTATTCATTTACGTGTAAATAATTAAATACTCGTATACTACGTTCCGCGGACTGCGTTCACGTTCCACGTTTTTAGTAATATTTTACAAACAAAGGCGGCAGTAATGAAAACTAACAGGGAAACTTTGTCTTAGGCACGAAAAGTCAAATAATTAAAAGCAGCGGTTAAAAATAAATACAAGTAGAATTTAATAACTTGCTCGGTTTGAATAATGGTTTGATGAAAATTAATGAAGAAGAAAAAAAAACAAATATTCTCTTGCGGAAGTTCAACCTCTAATATCTCATATTTTCGTTGATTAATTACCCTCTTTATAAAGTCTCATTATTTATTTTCCTTTTTTCATATTAAAAAGGTTACGATAAAAGCCGGCGCGATATCATTATCATAACATAAATTACAGAGGAAATTTTAAATACTTCGTTTTTCTTGGAAAAAATACATTAAATTTTAGCAATCCGTTAAAAAAGAGAAACAAAAAATTTAAAATGTTAAAACATGGTTGAAAACAACCAAAATTAATGTACAACAAAAATATTTTTTATTATTTGTTTTTGTGTTTAATTCGTGGAACTCCATTTAATTTTTTTTTAAATTTAATGTATATCAAATTTAATAATGTTATTAAGTTCTGCAAGTATTTTTAGTTTTTATTATTGTGACAGCTGTTTCGGCGTTTAGGGCCATTTTCAAACTGTGGTTAATCCACATTGTGACGACTTATTTATATGATTTTATTTACTCCCACTCCTTTTCAATTTGGACGGGTAATGATTTATTATCGGTAAAATCGATTTAGTTAGAAAACAATTAAAATTCTGAATTTTGCGAGGTTTTCACATTTATAATGTGTTTGCTCGTATTTAACCGACAACGTTTTCTTAATTGATTTATTTATTACATTTTTTTAAGTATATTTTGTGTACGAGTACATACGCATAACTGTTTCAAACTATAAAAATTGAATAAAAATATCACCACTCTATTGATTAGATGAATCAACCTGTTTCACTTCAGCCTGAACCTTCTTCAGGGTTGTATAAATACAAAATAATACAAACATAAAAATATGTAATACATAAAATGCATAAAGTGTATAAAATTAATAAATGTATAAAATGTATAACCATCACGCCGTTTCCCCGCAGGGGTAGGCGGAAAGGACGGACCACCAAACAACTCGATCTTGGCATACACTTCTTGCTTCATTCACATTCATACATCGCCTCATACATCATCTTCTATTATTCAGACTTCTGACATGGCCCGAGTATTTTATTCAATTGATCGTGCCATGCCACGGCGTCCCCGGCTTCTTCTTCCATTCACATTTGCGTCATATATTCTTCTTACACTCCTTTCTTCATTCATTCACTCTACATGCCCAAACCATTTAATTAAATGAATAGCGAAATCTTAAATTTTTCATTCTGCATAATATATTATTTGCTGGTTTTCAGTTTCAGTTGTATGACGACAATACAAGACTCGGGAAATACTTTTTGTCCAATTCATTGAAAACAAGAGAGAAATTTTTCTAAATATTTGTCTTCTTGGGTGTAAAAGCGTGGGTTTTTAATTTGGTAAATTAACTATCGGAAATGGGGAGTGTCTCCATTGATCAGAATTCCGACGACTTTATAAATATTCAACGCGGGCCATTTCCGGCACCCATTCACGGCGCGCAGACAAATTATTATGAAAATAAGGAATACGAATGGAGAACTTTAATAAAACAAAGGAATCTACTTGTGTTTCCGCACTACAATGGCAGCGTACCGGATATAACTTCACAACGTACCGAGACTAGGAAAAGAGGCCATTTACAGACACCGAGAACCGGAAAGGGGCCATTCTGCAGACACCGTGGCCGCCACAGTAATGTATTGTAACAATTCTACACAATGCGAGAGGGAGTACAGCTTTCTCAATATTGCATCCGGAAAAGCAATAAGAAAATTTACGGACCCTTCGCCCCCGTAATCAACAATTCAAGGTATGGTATGTGAATTTTTTTGGATCTATTCCGCGCTTGTTTACGCTATACTGAAACCGTCTACTAGAAACAAAATCACAGTACAAAAAAATCCACTCAAAAGTACGAAAGTACAGGGAACCGATGAGGAGGAAAACGCGATTACGTGAAGTGGATTGTCTTTTTTGCCTCAGTGTCTTCGTATAACCGGTCACGTAAATCCAGGGGGTTGAATCGTGAGGACGTCCTGTAGAATGTGTAGTACGACCAGTTTTTCGATTGTCTCAGGAAACGTGATAAAAGCTACTTCCGGAGGCTGTAGCTGGCAATGGAGATGGCGATAAAATTGGTACGTGCCTTCACGACCCGGCGGTTCCCGGAATGGGAGGTGTCTATTCCGTATTATCTCCGGACGTAATCCGATTTGAACGGATACGAAGGCGCCCAGAAGAAAACACTACGCGGCCATTGTACATTTCAGTGCCGAATTGAATTTCATTCACGTCATTACAGATGAAGTAGGTGGGATTTTAAGGGCGTCCAACGCCAACGCTACAATTCCGCAATATAAATGATTGGAAGCGACACAAATGCAATGCTACATGTTTCAATGAAGTACAGAACAAGTTTGTTTATCCATGATAGTAATCTCCCTCTAAACGCCTATATAAAAGCAAGGGATTTAATATTATGTGAATAGATGAAGGTTAAGGGATGTATAAGAGAACACATTTTGGAGACCTTAACAATCCCACCTAAAATATTTAATTTTTCTAGGGTATTCCGTGCGGTTGTCATATACGTTGAAAAAACTTAGAAGTGTGCGATTCCCGAAAGTTTAATCACGCCAGAATAATTTATAAGGTCAAAGGGGTACCGCGTGTAAAGCTCGCTGCGAATTAAATGCGCATTAAAACCTATGTTCCAATTCAATAAAAAAAAGTTAAATGTCCAACAGCTGCTATCGTCGTACAAAAAATATTACGGTTTGAATATTTTGAAACACAGACAAACCCGGCTTTCGGGGGGATTTACCCAAAAATATTAAATATTCTGAATTCTCGGAGGGCTAATGTGAGAAATTACTCCATATTCTGAACCCCAATTTTACAACCCTTTTAAGAACGTACGCGACTGAAACATTCAGAGTGTGGGCACATCCCGGGCGGGCTGCGGAAATGAATCCTGGCTGTATTAAATATTTAAAACACAACCGCGTTCCCCGATACCTGAAATTGAAAACGGTCCGATTTCCTCTTCCAGGGGCGGGCAGTTCCGTACACCTTGCGCTGGTGTATTAACTACCCCTTGTACGTTTCTCGGAGGCGAGAAGACTGCGTTAAATGGTCCACACACTGACAGGCTCGGCAGGGGTTGGCACAGGCATACCGCTAATAGCTCCGCTGGAATTTCTCCCTCTTTGTTATAAACGACGCATGTTACAGAAAGGAAGGTTACAACAAAGCTCTCAGCGGCAGGACCATAATATCGTGTCGTAGCGACGAGGCACTAAATCGTAGCTATGTGTTTTTAAAGTACCAAAAAAAAATTAGGGTTGTTTTGATAGATGTACTAACACTAATGACCATGTACTAAAACAAACAAATAGATATACGAGGTGTGTTCAAAAGAAAAGGTGAATTTCGAATTTTTTCGAAAAGTATTTATTCATTTTCTCCCCTTCAAAGTAATCCCCCTCAGATATAATACACTTATGCCAGCGCTTCTTCCAATCCTCGAAGCACTTTCGGAATGCGCTTTTCGGTATAGCCATCAGCTCGTTCTTCGATTCTGACTTTATCTCATCAATTGTGGCAAAACGCTTTCCTTTCATTGGTCTCTTCAGTTTCGGGAATAGGAAAAAGTCGCAGGGAGCCAAATCTGGTGAATACGGTGGTTGAGGCATGATTGCGGTGTTGTGTGAGCTGGTGCATTATCGTGATGCAAAATCCATGATTTGTTTTTCCACAATTTCGATCGTTTGAGCCGTATTGCTTCACGCAAACGTTGCATAACTTCCTTGTAGTATTCCTTATTAACCGTACGACCTGTTGGCAAGAACTCATGATGCACCACGCCATTGTAATCGAAGAAAATAGTGAGCAAAACCTTCACATTTGATCGAACTTGGCGTGCTTTTTTCGGTCTTGGCTCTTCTGACCGCTTCCATTGGGATGATTGGGCCTTGGTTTTGACGTCATAACCATATACCTACGTTTTTGAGCAAATCTGGATCATCGTTGACGTCATTCAACAACTCCTGAGAGATACTAATGCGACGCACCTCGTAAAAGAAGAAAAAAAGCTTGCGTAATCTAAATAGGAACCTACTTACTCACATACTTTCTTTCAATTAATAATAAATACATATTTATTAATTGTTATTGTCTTTAGTTCGTAGAAATACATTTAATTTAAAAAAAATTAAATGAATTCAAATTTAATAACTTTATTAATGTTCAGAAAGTTTTTTTGTTTCTTGTTTTTTTTTTATTACCGTGACAGCTGTATCGGCGGTCAAAGCCATTTTCAAAATGCGGTTAGGCCACACCGAGACGACTTACTTATATGATTTTAGTAACCCCCACCTAAATTGTGTTTGAAATGATTTTTTAATATTTTCGGTAAATTACCATCGAATAATTGTGATAATTTAAATTCTCTATTCGGTGAGATACATACAGTTGAAATCTGTTTTATCTGCTTTTGATGGTGGTTTTTCTTAATTGGTTTATAATGACGTGAATGCTATTAAATCCACGAATTAAGAGAAGAAATATATTGATTTGATTTCGTGAAAATACTAAGAAGTGATAAGATAATTTTTCTAATTTTATTTATTAACGTAATATTAGGATAATTAGTTGTTTTATTTATCTCTAGCTGCTTAAAAGAAGTGAGTAGTCTCAGAGTGGTTTAAACACAGTTTCAAAATGTCTTTGAACGCCGAAACAGCTGTCACAATAACAAAAAACTGAAATACTTCTAAAACTTAATAAAAATATTATTCAAATTGAATTACTTCACATAAAAAATAAATTAATTTGATTTTAGCAGGTATTAGTTTACGTGGATACATTTATTTAAAATCTATCTATAATTGGAATTAAAAATTTTAATTAAGAAAAATAGAAGAAGAAATATTCAAAAAGGTTTTACGATTTTTGCACGGAGCAGGCATATTTTTTATTCAAAAAGAGAGGAAGGTACACGTGTAAAGTACAAAGTGTTCTGGCTAGGAGGAATGAGGCATTGTGCGGCCGACTTTCCCGTTACCGACACGCGTAAGTTTTTATTTGCACACTCAAATATATGCTGAAATATGAAGAGTGGCGCTTGTGTTTTGAAGTATAATTTGACTTTTTAAATAGCACCTATGTGAAAAAGATTTTTTTGTAGCATCCTTTATGTGGTCAGAAAATTTTGCGTAGATAGTAGCTTTTTGTATAAATTCCTTTGCTTTGTTTTATTTTTTTAATTGAAACACGAACAAATTATTTACTAAAAGCATCAAACAAAAATATGTCGTAAACAATCGACGTGTAAATTATCTATAAAATATGTGCTCACAACATGTATGGTGCACGCAATAAAGCTTATGAATTTTCATTTGTACGTGCTACCACTAAAGGGGACTAATTTCTCAGAGCCAGTCAAGTGGGAGAATGGAATCCTGATTTGGGGATTGCTTACTTGCTGTTTATTTATGTGAGCACCACACAAGAGTATCCTAGGGCTCCCAACCGTCTGGAGCCAGTGAGACTATGGCTGCCCCAATTGGGGTATGTTGTAAGGCTGAAGGTATTTATAAGAGGAAGGTGATGGGGAGAGGAAGGTGGGAATGTATCTGGTTTTTAGATTTGGTCACCAAATACGGTTAAAGCTATTTCAAGCAACATTTCGATTTTTAATGGTGGTCTTTCACCAGGGCGATACTGACAGTATCGACCACTCTGGAACGTGCCGCAAATATACTACATATTATTTTTAATTAATATGCTGTGAAATAACAAAATTTAATGAAATAAAATTTACTTGCGCCCACCAGGATTTGAACTTGCCTCCACCGGATTCGTAGCCAAGGATCGTAAACACTGAACCACGGAGACTGTCAAACCTTGAGGGTAAATAAGGAGAAGAAGGAAGAAAGGGGAAAGAGTAAGGTTGGAAAGTTGGGACTCTTGTGCGGCATTAATATAAAAAATAAATAAAAAAATTCTATTCTAAAATTCCATGTAAAAACCGAGATTTTATTTTAATATTATTCTGTTTAAAAAGTTTAAACGAATGAACGAAGGGTGGCATGTACACATTTTACAACAAAGACAGCCGAAATAGATATTTTATGAACGAATAATACCTTGTTAACATCCCTCGAATAGCTTCAAGGGCCATGAAAATGATATTGTGTCCCAATAAAAAGGAAATTCCACCGACGTGGATTGAATATCATAGATAAAACATTGAATTTCGTGTCCAATATCGGCTTAAAGTGAAATTTATGAAATTACGGAAAGCGCCGGAATGTTTTATTACCCGAATGTTAAATAAAATATTGCCTTTAATTTTCAATTTGTAAAACGTTACCAAACTTTTTTAAACAGATTAAATAAATCAAATATATTACCGTTTATCACAATCAATTTTTGTGTATTATAAACTGAGGGGGTGATATTATAAACCGAGGGGGTGATATTATAAACCGAGGGGGTGATATTATAAACCGAGGGGGTGATATTATAAACCGAGGGGGCGATATTATAAACCGAAGGGGTGATATTATAAACCGAGGGGGTGATATTATAAACCGAGGGGGTGATATTATAAACCGAGGGGGTGATATTATAAACCGAGGGGGTGATATTATAAACCGAGGGGGTGATATTATAAACCGAGGGGGCGATATTATAAACCGAGGGGGTGATATTATAAACCGAGGGGGTGATATTATAAACCGAGGGGGTGATATTATAAACCGAGGGGGCGATATTATAAACCGAAGGGGTGATATTATAAACCGAGGGAGTGATATTTCATTTGGTATTTAAAAACTACGTAATTTTTTTTTGTGTTAAATTCGTAAACTCTAACTAACTAACTAACCATCACGCCGTTTCATCGCAGGGGTAGGCAGAGAGGACGGACCGCCAAACAACTCGATCTTGGCATACACTTCTTGCTTCATTCACTTTCATACAACGTCTCATACATTCTCTTCTGTTATTCTGACATGGCCCGACTCAAGTATTTGATTCAATTGATCGTCCCACGTCTTCCTTGAACGTCCCCGGCTTCTTCTTCCATTCACATTCGCGTTATATATTCTCCTTACACTCCTTTCTTAATTCATTCGCTCTACATGCCCAAACCATCTAAGCGTCCCTTTCTTAATCTTGCTCACTACGCTTACATCAGCCTTGCATTCTTTACGAATCTCAACATTTTTCACACGATCATACATGGTTTTACCACACATTCGTCTCAGAAATCTCATTTCTACAGCATTCAGTCTACTTTCTCTGCCAGTTCCATGCCTCACTGCCATACATCAGAGTTGGTATCAGCACTCCATTGTGGATTGCTAGCTTCGCTTCTTTGGACAACTTTTTGTTTGCGCCAACCGCGTTCAGTCCTCCGTTAATGTCCTTCGTAAACTTCATTTAATTTATTGTTTTTTTTTTAATTAATGTAAATCAAATTTAATAATGTTATTATTAAGTTCTGCAAGTATTTTTACTTTTTATTATTGTGAACTCCCAGTTTGAAAATGTCCTTGAACGCCGAAACAGCTGTCACAATAATAAAAACTAAAAATACTTGCAGAACTTAATAATAAAATTATTAAATTTGGTTTACATTAAATAAAAAAAAATAAAACTACGCATTAAATTTATTAATTGTACTTTTTTGTAATGATATTTACAATACAGATCGTTATCAACATCATGTTCAAAATTCGCGACTTAAAAATCTTACCGAAAATAAACCCAGACATTTACAGTACCGACAAAAGTAAAAAAAGAATTTTCATGACTTGAAAACGATAACCGGACTTTATTTATTAAAAATGCCGGACGCCATTTATTTAAAAAAGTTTATAAATTATTATAATTAACAATCTGGGTTAACTAGATAAAGAAACGGACACGTTGATATTTTTGACATATATGTTACAAGTTGTTAATAGACTTACCTGACTTACTTTAGCCGGTGATTTCTGAGTTTGTTTGGAGTAAAAAGGTAATTGAAATTTTGGACTTGGGTATTTTTTTACTTTTGGAATAGGTATAATAGTAGATAGTTTCCATGACAGTTCCTCAATTGTCTCATTGATAATACTTAACAGTGTAGGTACAATTGCCGGAAAAGCATTTCTGATTATACTGCTAGTTAATCCATCTGAACTGTTCTTTGATTTAATTTGGTTTAAGACTTTTAATAAATATTCTGCGTTTATTTTTTTGAGGACCAATAATTCTTCTTTGACGGAATTTTCATTTGTGGGGTTACTAGCAATGTTGGGTATCAGTTTGTTAATTTGAGTGATGCTAAAAAATATTTATTAAAGTTATTAGCTATATTATCCTCATTAATATCTTTTGGGAAGTTTACCGTTCTTACGTCATTTTTGTTTTCGCCATGTACTAATTCTTTAATGCTTTTCCATTTTTTTTTCTTTAGGGTCCCCTTCTTCTGAGTTTATTGTATTTTTTATGTACTCATTGTATGTTCTTTTTATGTCTTTAGTGTATTTGTTTCTAGCTTTTTTGTAATTAGCCCAATCCACAGCATTATTAGTAAGAAGTAGTCTTTTGTAAAATGTATCTCTGCCGTGCTGCATTGTGCGTAGTTCCTTTGTGTACCATTTATTATTGTTTCCTTTAGTTACGGTCTATTCTGGAATTATTTCATCGATAGATTTTTTTTATGTTTAATACCATCTGTTCAGATTTTTTGTTATATTCCATTTGATTTATTTCATTCCAATTTGTAGTCTGTAAGGCCCAAATAAAATTTTATTTGTTGTTTTTTTTTTGTAATTCTTTAATGTGATTATTTCTGTTTCTTTATTGGGGTTATCTTTTTTCTCTTTCATTTGTTAGAATTAGTATAATATTATTGTCAGTAATTTTACATTCACATTCACATTTAAATTGAATTTATTTGAGATAACCAGATCAATCAATGTTGTGTAAAATCCTTAAATAATTTTTTCATCCCTGCAGCTTGAATTATAGATTTCAGTCTTTTTGTGTATATATCCGCTTTTGCTTTAACATTCATATTAAAGTCTCCAACTATAATGTTCATATTTTCATCTTGCAAATTTTCCGTGCACCATCTTTGAAAATATCTTAAAAAATCGCACTTACTTGCGTTTGGCGATCTGTACATAACAGTATATATACCATTCTTGAAACCGGATTTAATGGTAATGGCTAAGATCCAACAATTTTTCTAATCTAAATCAAATTTAATAATTTTATTATTAAGTTCTGCAAGTATTTCTTTAAAGAAAAGGAAACAATAAAAACAATCGCGGTTAATAACGGATATGAGGCAAATAAGATGGAAAAAATTACAAAAAACAAGAAATATAAAAATAAACGCAATTTAATATATCCGGTAAATAATAAAAAACTAGAAAAATTTGCATATCTGGAATTTCTCGGTCCAATATCTGTAAAAATGGCAAAAGAAATAAAAAAAAGTGGTTTAAGTATAGCTTTTGGAACCAATAATAATATAGGAACAACCCCAAAAAAAACTCAAAAAGTAAAAATCCTAAACTTAATATTTTTTAAATTTATAAAATAAAATAATAACTTTGTTTTACATCACTTTTATTTATACTTTAGCCGACCGGGTTTCCTACTACCGTACTACCGTACTACCGTAGATTCTTCAGGGCAGGGCAGTATTCAGTTGTATACTGGGTGGGAAGGAGAAGGGGTAGAGGAATGTGGGGAATAATAGTGGCATATACGAATTAAAATGTAACCACGCCGACTGCAATGCTACCTATATCGGGCAGATGGGAAAGGCTTTCTCAACTAGATTCAAAGAACCTATACGATGTTATAAAAATAAAATAACCTCTTGAAAAAATTGCAGAATATCTCTTAGTTAATAATTACGTCCCCTTGACAACGACGGGTCTAAACCTTTACATATAGAAAGGGTCTTAGATAAAATTTACATCAACAATTACAAATTAATAAACGAACGAATGATAATAACATAACATTAGTTAATAAAGTAAGGAAAATTATATATTCACCGCTTCTCAGTATGTTCACATTATCAAAACAATATAACACATTTAAATAAATCAATAAAAAAAAACATTATCAGTTAAATACGAGGAAACACATTATAAATGTAAGAACTTAGAATAGAGAATCAGAATTGTTTTCTAACTAAATCGGTTTTACAGATAACAAATCATTATTTTTAAAAACCCGTCCAAATTAGAATAGGGTGGGAGTGAATAAAATCATATAAATAAGTCGTCACAATGTGGATTAACCGCAGTTTGAAAACGGCCTTGAACGCCGAAACAGCTGTCACAATAATAAAAACTAAAAATACTTGCAGAACTTAATAATAACATTATTAAATTTGATATACATTAATTTTTTAAATTAAATGGAGTTCAACAAATTAAACACAAAAACAATTAATAAAATTAATTCACATAAAAACATTTAAAAAAATCAGTACGTATTTGATAGTTGGGGTCGAGGTGGGGGATTGGACGATTAGACGAGTGACGAGTCTCAGGTATGTCTCTTAACATTCTGTATAGGGTTAGGAAAATATTATGAGTATTCGAAATTACAATTAATAATGCCCTGGAGGGCTTTTACATAATTTGTACATAGCGCGTTTTTTTTCATGTGAATACCGCACAAGAGTCCCAATTGCTTCCTGCTAACCGGGGTCAGAGAAACTATGACATTCCCAATTGTACGTCCTGAGGCTAAAGGGTGTGGGGAGGGAAAGGAGGTGGTGAAGAGGAAGATAGGATAGAACCGGGGTATTTAGAAATGAGTACCAAAAACCCGGCAAAAGCCAATTCAAGCAGTGTTTCGATTATGAATGACGTTCTTTCACCAGGGTAATACTGAGAGTATCTACCACTCTGGAACGTGCCGCAAGCATACTATAGAAAGTTATTAAAAAAGATGGACCCAATTTCGTACTGCTGTATTTCCTGAGCTATACGTTATACGTGAACGGTCAACATAGAAATTGAAAAGGAGAGAAGAGGTCCGAAATTTTCGAATCCCATCGGTGAATCACTCATAGTTGCGTAAACGACCGCTAGAGTCCTCCGCGGCAAAGCAGCCATTTCACGTCAGTTGTGAGTAAAATGGTTACTATGCGGCATGAGTTTTCCGTTTTGGTGAGTTCTGTAAAACTGAGTCGGCAACTGTAATGCAGCGCACATTTCGTTTCCATTTTAACAATGAAAATCCAACTAGAAAAAGCGATTGTCGATGATATCGCCAATTTGAGCAAACTGGATGTCTCTGTAAAGGAAAAAGCGGGCCGATCGTGTGTATCAGAGGAGAACGTGTGAAAGTAAGTCCACCATTTTGAATAACTGTATATCAGTTTATACGAATTAAGTGTGAAATAACACTATTTAATTCAATAAAATTTACTATTTGTAGTTCGTATTCGTATCCGAATTCCTAGCATGAGATAGAGTGGACGAAAGGAGAATGTAATATCACAAAAACACGATGCGAATCAAACACCTGGATGGCCTAGGAGTCGTAGTAGCAGAAAAGTATGTATGCATGCGAATAAAGCAAAGTGTGTATGCCAAGTTTCATATACATGTATCCCAGCATCCACTGTAAGGTGGGAACTGTATATCAGTAGCAAATCCAATTTCATCATTGGCTTTACTATTGGGAACTTTAATGCAATTAAAACTTCAATCGCAATCATGGAACGGGCTCTCGCACTGCAGCCGAGGGGGGAGTGCGTTAACATTGATTGCTAGAAAGTCGAAAAATTGGGCACTAAATTCCGGGTTCAACCTCGAACACCCGTGTCCTAGCGAAACCTCCCCATAAATGTGCCTAACCCAGTGGTTCTTAACCGGTGTTCCGAGGCACTCTAGTGTTCCCTGAACTTGTTAAAAGTGTTCCGCGACAAAATGAAAACGGCCGCGGCGAATCCACTACCAAACCACGATTTAACGAACTTAAAAAATTCCATTAAAAACACAGAAAGTATTCAACTTTCATTTACAAGTGAGCACCATGATTAAAAGCAAAACATCCCAAAATGAAACCATATAAAAACAAAACAAAACGCTATTAGTTTAGTAATATAGACGAAGTAATATGGGTATTAATTATATGACACATCATGCAAGATATTGCTGAAATCTGCAAATATCGACAAGCTTTGTTTCGAAAAAGTTAAGAATCACTGACCTAGTCACAGAGAGACAATATGGCGGCCGATTTTCTCCATAATTACTTACATAGTTTAATTTTATTTATATATTACAGTAGAATCATTTAAAAGAGATTCTTACTTGTGTAGTTGTGTAATTACACCACTAAAATTAGTAAAACACAGGTAGAGGGAACTGCAGCCGGGTGTTCCGAACCATTTCGAACCAATTTTAACCACTATCGGTGTGCACAAATACATTCAAACGTACGTTGTTTTATTTAAAATGATTTGCATGTGTTAAATTTCCAAAAGCTTTAGCAACAAAACTTTAAAACATTATTACATTAAATAAAATAAAATTCGTGACTTAAACTTAATCAATAACTCAAATTTTTTTAAACCTACGTTTTATTTTTTATTTCTTGATTTTTAAGATTTTTCACCATTACTCTAGACATTACAAATCGCCCAGCGAGAATTTAAGATACACCAGTCTGAAGATGCCCATGGCAGAAAGATATCGGATAGGTTAAGGTGACTAATAAATAAACGGAAAAAGCTATAAAGTTTTTAATCATAATAACGCGGAATTTTTTTTATCGGACGTAGTAGAATGATGAGAGAATTTTATGGTTTGTATCGTATTATTGTAGTAAAAAATATTATTACGTAGTTTTAGCTCGCAGGAACGTGTTATGACATACTTCCAGAAGCACGCTTATTAGATCCGATTGAACACGATTGATCAATATAAAAATGAATCCTCAAAGAGCGCGAGCGATCCATTCGAAGTCAGACACTAACCAAAAGCGAAACCTTTATACATGTAAAATAGAAAAGCCAGCAGGGAGCATAAAGTGCGGGTGATTGAGAGCTCGGGGAGATAGCTGGAGATAAATCTAAAGCCATCCGTCCGAGGGGACGAATCCGACAGTTCACAGGACGGCCTCATTCCAGCGATTGGAAAAAAAAAATATATATATATCACCCTTTGCTTGATATGTGCCCCCGATACCGTACGGATCTACGGGTGATACGTGATTTGGTTGAAAGTATCGCATATTACCACGAAACGGGAGAAAACACATAAAAGGGTGCCGAGTATTTATTATTTACCGGTCCATTCCATAAATACTAATACAATCATTTTGACTCCAAACAGTGGAGCCAGAATTTTACTTTAGGCTGTCTGGTTTATTGTTTATTACCTTCACAATTCCAATGGCCACTCTTTCCAGCCGCGGGTCGAACGGGAAAAGTTCATCAATCAATGGCTGGCCTTAATGTAAAAGCTTATGATGCCGATCGAGATAAATGCGCGAATAAATGGAAAGGTAAACATTAAATCGCATGCGATAAAATACGATAAACATACCAATTATGATGTTCACGTTGCGCATAAAACGTAATTAAAGCGTGCGAGTAAAAAGTGGTTTATCGCGAGTTCTATTTTATTGAATTTGGGTTTATTCACGCTTTTATTTACAGGATTAAGCGCGGCATTAATTTTCATATAAACTCGACTCACGAGGCCTTCGTTGGGTTCATGACATATTTGGGGATGCCGTGGGAAAGGTTTTGAGTGGAAACTCATATTGCAAGAGGGAGGACACAAGCAGAAATGCCGGTAGAACAAGGATATCATTCCCATCTGACGTGTATGTTCTAAAGATTGCAATCCGTCTGTTAAGATGGGGGAATCTATCAAACATCCCGCCCGCATAGCATGTCAAAGGTCTGACATTTTATGACTATTAAAGACTTATACGTATCTACAATGCTTATCGATGATTTATTTGTTGTGGCTGAACCTTTTTCGGTTGAAAGCAGACACCATTTTCTCGGTAAAGGGACATACAAGAGATTATAAGATTATTTAGAAATCTTTTCTCCTCACAAAGGGATATAACAATTTTAGTGTTTGATACATTTAAAATTATACATGGAGATGAAAATAAAATTATTAATGTCGGGGTAGTAAAATGGTTCCTCGACCAGGACCGCCAAACCAATCTAAGCTCTCATCGCGTCCATTTATCCTGGATGGAGAAAGATTTTCCCGAGCGTTTCCAGCAATTTATAAGAGCCGACACAAACTCTTAGGACAAATTGTTTTTGCGAAAGTTCATTAACTCGGAATGAATTGCTCATACGGCAGGATTTTCATTTAATTTTCCCGTCACCGACACTTCACCCCCCTAATACCACCATCCCCCCACCCCACCCAGCCCGGTGATGAAAATGATGAGGTTTACCTACTTGTTGGGAAATAAATGAACAATACAACAGAGAGCCGCTTTTATTTCAGAGAAGCGAGACTGACTACAATTTTTCGAAGGAACAATAAAGATTCCAGTATTATTATTTCCGAGAAAATCAATCAGATAATGATCCATTTAACTTTACCCGTAAGCAATAGATAAAAAAAAATTATAAGAAACTGAATTGATCGCTTTCCAAATAACAAGAAGAGATAAATGGGTAAAATCCATACGAGGCGTGAGTACTGATTCGAAAGTCTTGACTAACGATGTAAGTTCTGACTTACAGGATTAACGCCTTCCACGTTCAAAATAATATCAAGGCCAACATTGTAATTGAAAGCATCTTTGTTTAAATGTGTATTGATTATTCTGGAGACTGTGGATTCGGTAAATATCTGAATAATTAAATCTGATTTGTATAGGGGTGAAATTCGTCGAAGATTTATTTGAGCATGCGGAGTTTAGAATTTATTTATTTGTCCCTTTCCCGATCACTCAGCGGAGCAGCGCTACCCCTATTACCTCGGCAGACCCTCGAAATTCCCTTCATAAAATAGTTACGACTCGAGGTAAGTACTCACCGTAATCTACTCTTGTAGTCGTAAACCAAAACTTAATGACTTGTTTCAAAATTCGACTTTGGGGGTGCATACGTTATTAGCGTCGGTAATACATTAACTATGAAGTGCTTCGGTCAAACTCCGCCAGGACTATTGATGTAAGCTTTCTGTGGAATTAGGACTTGTTATTTATTCTCAAAACATCGTTACCTACGTACACAATCTGAGGTACGTTCAAATCTGGGCACAGGAATCTGCATCCTGTTACGCATTAAAAGTATCTTGATGTTTAAATAAATACAACAAATTCTTTTGAAGTATCACGGGTATGCCACTGAACAACGATTTTCTTAGAAAATCTACAGAGCAATGAATATAACGGAAATAACGGCATAAAAGATAAGACGATATAATAACAACGAAAACAAAAGGGAAATTCTCCGAAACGAAAGAATGTAGCATCAGCTTTATGAGCGAAAGAATCGCTTAAAACGAAATTATCCTCTTTTTCTACTAACAAGTTAATCCAGCTGTGTACTTTTAATATCAAGAAAAAATGTTAATCAACTTCATGATACAATTTATGGAATTCGGGTAGGGAAGAAGGATTTATAAAAGCGCGGAAAAATTACCGGAAAAATTTACTTAAATTTAATCTAAAATACGTTTTGAGGCATGATAAAGAAAAAACGTGTATTTATTAAAACGAAATATTCGCGGTTTTAAACTGATCAAACGTTTTTAATTAGATGAAAAATGGGGGATTATTCTAGTACAGGTGAAACAACGTACGCGGAATACTGATGTTGCTTTATAAAAGATTAAATTTTACTTCTTTCATAATTGTAAAATAACTTTGTAGATCCATTTTAAATATATAATAATGAGTCACTTTGTTTAAACGACTATTTTAATAATAAATATCAACATGCTTCAGAACCGATGGTTCCTTCACCAGGATACAAAGTATACTAAAATTAAAATGACATATAAACATATATGCAGAGAAAAAACTCTAACAATAAGTGGTAGGAGAGTTTAAATAAATAGGTATTAATGTGAAAACAAATTTGGGAGCTATTTCTAAAAAGTATTTGGACTTGAGTCATTGAGTTTCTACAGCAAAAAAAAACATTTATACCAAGAAAACTAACGAGGAAAGTAGGTACATGTAATGGAAATTTATGGATACCGGTATAATTAGTTTGATAACAAAGTAGGTCTTTGACCACAATCTGTAATCGTTAATCGAATCTGAACCCAAACAAAGCAAGTGGTCACATGGGTGTGAGGGGTGTTATGATGCATAATACTTGCTATCGGTGGCGTTAAGGTTGTGAAATATGTTATAAACGGTTAATTCGTGGAGGAATTTCAAATCATTTTTACAAATGCTTGTTTTTAATGCTTAAAGGACCGGTTTCAGCAAGTAATGAGCATTCTTAGATTGGTACAATTTAAAGTCATACATAAAACAGCATTGTAACCCTTGTGGTGATTTGATTTTTAAAAAATACTTGGCTAACATTTAAAGCACCGTTTCTGTGTAATCTCAAGGAAGATCCAATGCAAAGTAATGCAAAATCATATGTTTTTGGTTTGAAAATTTGGTGGTCTAGAAACATCGAAAACGATTTAATTATATACTGCAAGTAGAACACACCTGGCCTTTAGTTTAACCGGGTATTTTATTATAAGGTCAGAAAAAATACAGTATCAGACCTAAAAAACGACTAAAGTGCAAAATCTCCTACTTACGAATACGACCGAAAAACAATTTAACATTTATGCCTGGGCTTTCTAAAATAAAATAAAACACACATTTTTTCTGCGTAAATCGAAACATGCGGCAGGTGTTAAGCGGAAATTTCAAATATCACCTGCGGAAGGAGTGCGTGATTTCGTTCGAATTTTACGAAGTGGATATCCTTAAATACATAAAAAATAAGAAATTTTTAAAGATACATAAAATAATATGAGACAGACATGTTATTTTATGGTATGTAAACCTCAGCACGTATCGTCTTCTGCAGTAAAAGCTCTTGAACTCTCCAGAATGAATGATGTAACAGTTTACGAGTACTCGTATATGGTGGTCTGCCTAATGTAAGATTATGAACTGGACTGTAAGTCCTGTCGTACGAATGGTGCAGAATTTGGAAATAGAGCATTTTTCGTATTGGGTTCACCCGCTTGAAATGATCTACCCAAGACATGTAAATGACTTTCAAAACCTCTATAAACAACTATTTACTCGTACATCACTAAAAAATATATGAATTTTTAATCATGTTTAATCAGCGATGCAGTTTTACGAGCTATAAAAGCTTAATGTGGAATTTTATAGCGTAATGGAAGATAACTAACTATTAAGGGTTTCCAACAATAAAATAGTTGCACAGGACACATTTTTTCTTTTTATTCTCGAGTAAAAACGCAGGTGAACCCAACGACATTTAGAAATGATGTGCATAAAATATATATGAAAATGTTTCATCTGTTGAGAATTTATAATTAAATTAAAGCCAGGCAATAAATTCGCGGTTCCGGGAAGAAATATGAGAGCAGACATTAATTCCGTGTGCTTGGGAATTGCACAGCGAACGAGCATTATTTTGCATCGCGCGAGTGGTTATAATAATATTGAAGTAGTACCTAGTAACACTGCTGCAATAAAGCATTGATTAAAACAGACCATTTATCGAGGTTTTATTAATAACCAACATATAATAATGTTGTTTTCTCGGGTTTTTTCTTACACCTACATAGAAGTTTAAAACTTGAATTAGATAAAATAATACGTGCACTATGAGGGAGGGTTCATCAGACTCCGTAGTATAGAACTGCTGTAGTGGCAGGTGAGCAGGTGCGACGGCTTAGATTGAAAAATGTCTTAATAAAATTTTGGAACAGAAAAAAAATCATACCTACATAAAGTATTTCTTTGAAGGAATAAATTTTCCGGAAATTAGGTAGATGGATTTTTAACTCATCTTGCCTTTCCCATCCCAAAATACGAGAACTAACTTACAGAGTTTTAACAGAAAACAAAAACTAGATACGTTAATAAAAAAAAATAATGTCAACTGTCAGAAATTGTTTAAATTACGTCCAGAAAAATATATTATCATAAAACCGAAGAATTCGTGAATTAATAATGTTTAATCATCGAAGGAGATAATATTAACAAATCTCAAATGAAACAGAAAAAGACACAGAAAAAAGTACCTGTTGCATCTGTGGGGAATCGAACCCAGGACATCTGTGTTACCGGGACAACGCTCTAACCACTGAGCTACTGAGACCTCTTTATTTTACGCCAGCTTTATTGATATCATACTTCAAATATAAGAGTCACCAGTATTATGTATTGTAATTTAAACTTTAAATAAATCATTAATTATTTTTGAGTTTAATTCGAAGAACTCCAATTAATTAAATAAAAAAAATGTTAATCAAATTTAATAATGACAGTTTGAAAATGACCTTGAACGCCGAAACAGCTGTCACAATAATAAAAACTAAAATCCTTACAGAACTTAATAATAAAATTATTAAATTCGATTACACTAAATAAAAAATTAAAATAATAAATCAATTTATTCCATTTCACATTCCGTGTGTATACACGCCAACAAACAATTCATTTCAATATTTAAAAGCATCACGTACTAAATCCGTTTTTTCCAAAATCTTTAAATTAGCGCCAGCTGTGAGCGGGTGTTACTCTTCGTTTACCCTTAAGGGTGAAGACGGTCAAGATAAATTATAGGTAATCACTAGTATCCGTTTCAACAGAATTTGAACAAGAAATTTCTGAATTCGAAGTTTGCTACCATTACTACTTCATCAGAAGGCATTATGATCTTCCGTCGGAATGTTCGAAGTTGCCTGCTGGACTTCCCGATTATTCGAAAGCTCTCCATCAAGGTACAGTTAAGTAAGCAAGAGAGTAGGTAAGAATAGGCATCCGTTATAAACCCCTTGTTCATAAACGACGGAATAATAGAAATACAGTTTATAGTGGAGCTTTTAGCGTTGGTAAAAATAATCATTTTAATATATATTAACATATTTACTTACTTAAAGTCATACACTTTCCATACAAATTCTAACGAAATCACGAGCTCCTTATGCAGGTTGTGGAATTCTTTTGATTTAACGTCACCAAAACGCGTGTTTTATTTTAAGGCCATCCACCGGCTAAAATTTTAACGAAATCACGCCCTCCTTATGCAAGTGGCGACAAGGTTGATAATCCCGCTGTACATCGGCCGCATGTTTCGATTTCGGCAAAAAAAACATCACCAAAATGTGTGTTTTATTCTATTCTGTAAAGCTCAGACATAATTATTAAAATGTTTTACGGTCATATTCTAAAAAACTTAATTTATCACAATGAACAATACGAAAATATGGGAAAAAGTGTTCACGAGTAGAAGTTTTTGCGCTTTAAACATTTTTTTAATGTGTTATACTTTATTTTTTTCTAAGCTTATAAAAAGACATACCAAAAAAAATGGACGGTTAAATGAAAGGACAAAGTGTGATCTAATTTGCAGTATTTAATTAAATTATCTATGATATTTCTAGGCCAAAAAATTCTCAAACCGAAAACACACGATTTTGCATTACTTCCCAATGCATCGCCTTAATTTGTAAAGCTCAGGCATAAATACAAAAATGTTTTACGCTCATATTATAAAAAAAAACTTAATTTGTCACAATGAACAATACGACAATATCGAAAAAAGGGGTTCGTAAGTAGGAGATTTTGCGCTTTAAACATTTTTTTTAGGTCTGATACATTATTTTTTTCTAGGCTTATAAAAAGACACACCAAAAAATTGGACGGTTATACGAAAGGCCAAGGCGTGTTCTACTTGCATTATTTAATTAAATGATCTACCATATTTCCAGGACATCAAATTCTCAAACCGAAAACACACGATTTTGCATTACTTCCCATTGCATCGCCTTAACAATTAAATATAGGGAAAAGAAAAACACATTCTTAAGATAATACCTGGGCTTGTTCCAATGAACACAGCTTCGTTAAAAAAAGAAACTCAAAATTATGGTCAAATGCTAAATGATTGACAATTGTCAATTTGAACTAGAATAATTAGCGTTGATATGTCTAAGATAAACATATTTGGGAAATTTTATTCTCTCAGAAGCAATGCTTGGTAAAATGGCAATGATACGTGCCTAAAGGCAATTAATTTTAAAGACTGCACGTTTGAATATATTTGTGTACACCGATATGGACGCTAGCAAGCGTCAAACTGGTTCGAACTTGTTTAGAATGACGACATTTGGATGCTGGGTCCGTAGCGACGTTTGATATAATCTTCGAATATTTTGGTAGTAATTTGATTAAGTCGAGGTAGTTAAGTGCCTCTCGATTAGATTACCTTGTGATTTTTAAAATGGAATAAAATATTTAACCTGGTAGAGGTAAACCATTGATCAGCCTAACAAAGAAAGTTTTACTTTGTATCGGGAAAAAACATGGACAGTTTCTACACCAGCATAGCTGGTTGCCAAATCAACTGGGATTTCTATAGGATCTGTTCAGATAACAAACATTTAATCACAACATTTAAAAGCATTACGTGCTAAAAGTGTTTTTTTAATCTAAAATATTTAACTAGCGCCATCTGTGAGTGTGTATCACGTTTCGTTTACCTTTAAGGTACAACTAAGTAACAATTTAACAATCCATTAAGGGGCAATGTATAAATAGTGGTTACAGAGGCAGGATTATAAACTGGAAACACCGTTAATTTTAAATTTGGCTTGGGCGATGAACGTTCAAGCTGCGGTAGGTAGCGAGTATCCAGAGACTCGTAACAGCAGATTTATCGGCCCTGGCGACCGGGGTCATAATATTATGGGGCGGGAACCGGTCATTGAAACGACCACGTCATTTTATGGGCCGAAACCTATCGGCGGTCAATGGAAACTATGCGCTCGTAGACCGTTAAGCCTCGGTCACACGAAGCGATGTCGACGCTGCAATTTTAATAGTAGCGTCGAAATCGGTCCGTGTGACTGAGGCTTTAATTATATTTAATAAAAATAATAATAAAAAACATTTATTTGTTAATACGTTATTTAAACATATTATATAAGTTTAGCAATTGACAAAAAAGGCACAGTTATACATTCCGGAGCCCGGAGTGCAGCTGGTTAACATTTTTGATTGATAATTACTAACAAAGTAATTTTTAACGCATTTACTATTAATGACGCTACAAAGTGAATACCAATCTTTTGAAGAAATTATTATAAAAATATTCACATTATAAATAACGAATGTCTTTTGTTGTACTTAGAGCAATAGCTCTGTAAATCAATGTTTGAAATGTGAAACGCCCGGCGAAGAATCGTATGTTTTCTTTCTTTATGCAACGAATAATAAGGTCGGAGGGTTTCCGACCTCCATCATATTTGAACGGTCCCCGCCAAACGTTGATTCTCGGTCCGTTTCAGTGTTCTATCAAAATCAATCGGTCATCCAATTATAATTGATGGTTGGTTGGTTCACAATTCGATCAAAAGCTAGAAAAGGCCGAGGATGAACGTTTGACGGGGTAGTTAGGTGGGGGCTATTCTCGCGCTATTTGGACATGCACACAATCGAGTTTTACTACAAATCTAAATGACTAAAACACATAATTGGAACAACAAACTCCCACTTAATATCAAAAAAAGTAATTCAATCAAAAATTGCATTGAGTCCATCAAAACTTGGCTTAAGGAAATACCAAAACAAGAACTGACTACTATTCTCAAAAAAACGTCATAGAAATTACTGGAAATACCCTACCCTAACCTTGAATTTGAAATATAGAAGTCGCTGAAACCCCTTTATGCAAAACCTGGTCCACCTCAGCACAGGATCTCCTAGTGAGGAGGACTATGAAAAAAAATCTATAATATACATGTATTTTTAATATTTATACCTTACCTTAAATGTCATCATTATATGGAAACTAATAAATAAATAAAAAGTTGAAACTACAAAAACTATTTAATTAATTAATTTAACAAAATAAATTCATAAAAATAGTAACTGGTACGCATTTAAGCTTGTAGGCACAATAAGCAAGACGGATAACGCACGAAAAAATAATGTGTGTAACTGATAATAAGGCAGTTTGCGTGAAAGTTGCATGCTTTCCTCTTGAGCTCAACTAAATATTGACAAATATTCACTCGTACCTTTACCTCTACAATGCATTATACAATGGAAATATAACAAGACCCCTAATGGGTGAAACTCCTCGTCAATAATGCCAAAACGCTAATTTTAACAATAGAATCACCTAATCATACCGTCGTTTCTCGAAGGTGTATTCAGAGAGGATGGACCGCCACACAACTTAGTCTTGGCAAACACCCTTTGCTTCATTCACATTCATACATACTTTTCTGTTTTTATGACTGTTGACATTAAAAAAATATATATTTTCATTAAGTAAATACATTTATATAGCATATTACATAATAGAAAGTACATAATATTATATAATAATGATCGGTCAGTGGCTCAGTTGCCATCGAGTCTGAGTCTCATCCAAACGTCGTGAGTTCGATTCCTCGGTTGGCTAAGTCCTCCATCACGACACAAGCAACATATTAAGCTAACTGTGATGGTAGTAGGAGATTTTCAAATACATATATTTTTTTAAATTTAATAATGTTATTAATGAATTCTGCAAGCATTTTAGATTTTTTTTATTATTGTGACAGCTGTTTCGGAATTCAAAGCCATTTTAAAACTGTGGTTAGGCCACATTGAGACGACTTATTTATATAATTCTATTTCCCCCAACCCAATTTCAATTTTATGATGCCTAAAATGATGTATTATCGGTGAAAATGATTGACTGTTTAATTATTTTTAAAAAAATGAAGTTTTACGAATTAAAAATAAAAACAATGAATACTTTTTAATGTAGTTTTGACGAACAACCAGGATATTAAATTCTTTGATTCACTTGATCGTGCCACGTCTTTCTCCCAAACTTAAAAATAGAATATGTACATTAAACAAACATGTTTACAGTTGAAAGAGGAAACTTTATAATAAGAGGGTAATATTGAAAAATTATTACATTAAAAAGACCTTCATATTTCAGAATATTAAAAATTTTACACTAAATTAAATTCTTTTCTTAACGAATAACGATAGATTTTCCATAAATATATGGTCTAAACGTAAATATACAAAAGAGCAAAGAGCGTATCAACAAAAATTATTAAAAAAGAACAATTACGTGACAAACGAGCGGTATGAAAATTAACCACAGTGCAAAACACATTTATAAGTAGAATCCACGGAAAAGATGGAAATGTGAGAATTCTTGATAAAAAATCGGTGATTACAATGAAAAAAAACTTGGTAAACCATATGTCTTGTAATAACAAATACAAACACAAAAAAATATTCAAAACCAATTTAAATTAAAGGATTGTCCATTGAGTACGGCTGCATGTAGTTTTTAGTTGCTGGTTGTTCGCGTAGCAATCAATAAATAAAGCGGTCATATAAAAAAGCTCATAAAGCGTGCAGTGCAAATTGTGCATTTCGAATTTTGGTTGCAGCGTAACTATAACAATGCAGCGCAGTATGCATTGTGTTCAGCAATTGAACAAAACTGGTATTAGAATGCACGGGGTCTCGTTAGGGAGGGTACCTATCTTTATACTGTACGCTACGCGCGATGAACACACAATCCCTAGAAGCGGTGGCGGCCGAGTTAAGTTCATTTAGAAAAACAACATTTGGTTGTGATGACCTCCGAGGTCGAGCTGTTAAGATTATCGACAGCGAGTCCAAGGGTGGCTGGTTCGAGTCCAACGGTGTTCGCAAACATTTTTTAAATTTTTTTTATTAACGAAAAGCAATAAGCGCTCACACATGGTGCTAATTTAAATATTTTAGAAAATTTTCTTTTAGCACGTAATGCTTTAAATATTGAAATGAATTGTTTGTTGCGGGGATGTACACACGTAATATGAAATGGAATAAATAGTTACTGTAGATTTAAAGCTCAAGTCCTCCAAGAAACTTATAAAAATACAATATTATATGTCGTAAAAATAACATATACAATATTTGTATAAGTTTCTTGGAGGACTTAAACTGTAAACTTACAATAACGATTTATTACATTTCATATTCCGTATGTACACCTGCTTTTTTATTGCCAAGCTATAATGCCACTAGGGTCCAGACAGGCCAATGAAATTGATTATTTATTAGAGAAAGTCAATTTCAGAAGAAGTAAAGGAACAATGAGCTTACTTCGGCCACACGGCTATGCCAAGAACACGCCTTTATAGGTTTATCTCTTCAGTGGGCGCCGGAATGTGCAACTCGGCGCCTCGCTGCCTTATAAAAGGAGATATATCCGTGAATACTTTCTAATATGACAACAATATGTGTCAACTTTATTATGGTCCGGGATTATGGCTCGGGGCCATCGTTAGCCGCATCCCGGATCGCCGGGGCCGTATCGTGTTAAATGAAATTCCTAATGAGTTGGTTGTAAACTTCATGATTTTATTTTTCATTTTTCGCACAGGAACATTTGTTTTTATATTGTCAGTAAAAACACGGTTATGGCTTAATGTTTAGTGATAATGAAAATAAAAATCAAAGTTTTTTTTTTAAATAAGAAATAAAGACCAAGACTTACAGTACACCTTTTCATTTAGAAAAACTTATTTAAAAATGTAGTAAGTTGGTACCTATTATCAGTATCGAACTCGATCTGTCCGATTACAAAAGTGGCGTCCTTCCCACCAGGCTCACAACCGCCTTTACTTACAACAGTTTCTGACTCTGTACGTTTGATATATTCGCCTATCTTAGCATATCGTAACAAATGGATTGTAATCTTTGGAGCACAGAAGTCAGGTGGGAATGCTGTCCTTGTTCTACAGGGTATTTTAATGGATCTGGATGATCTGAGAAACTAGCGTCATTAATCCCTTCAGCACCGGTGCATATTCGGGAAACACGCCAAATGCGCGCTCAACATTTGCACACGGTTGACATTTGTCACATGAGAACAGGTCGCTCCTACGACTCGATCTTGTGTTCAACCGCCCGGCTGTGAAATAATCTGCTGGCCTCTGTGTTTCTTCCCTCCTACAACATGGGACTCTTCAAGACCCAATTTCACGCCTTCCTATTCTCTAAAAGACCTTCCACACAGTATCCCCGAAGACGATACAGGCCTTGAGGGAAATTATTATCCTGTTACTGTAAAAAAAATAATAATTTAGAATTTTGTGTGTTACAAGTTCGTAATTCTCTCATGAAAGAACAAATTACGAATTCTATTACTTAACTGCACTAGTATTAGGAGGAATTGGGGTAAGAATAAAGAAACTATCGTTATTTTGGAAATGTTGATTTCATATGTTCCAAAATAATACCTATCGAAACGATAGAAAATATTTAATGGAATTTGGGCTTTTTTTTAGCTCCCGTATTTGAATTACCCGATGATTACTGTCCTGGATTCCCAATACCAAAAAAAAAATAATTAAAAATGCTCAATACGCAAATATAGCCGAGCCAGAGTTCAAGTCCATTAAAAAAGCAATTTGCCGTAAAAACCATTGAAAATACAAATAAAAAATAGTGGCATCCATTGGGAGCGCGAAAAAATGATCGAGTAAGAAAATCTTAATTTAATTTGACTTCTTGGAAACAATCGAGGCGAATGAAAGAATAAATAATACAAACGTGAGAATATAAAGGAGGAATTACACGGAATTAAGAGATGAACCTCTCACAATACCGCCATTGCAGTGGCTTCAAAGCATTTTTTTCCGGGAAATAAGGAAACCTTCATCCTGCTGGGATAAAATGCTAATTATGTTATGAAAAGCGAACATTTCTCGGAGGCGCCAGGCGGGAGGCGTAAGGCGAGAAGGTTTTTTTTAAGCCCGGGACATGTGAATAAGTTAATACTGGTTAACAAATGAGATATTTTTTAGCATGACGGTTCCGGAAAACAGCATAAAACAACGCCGCTTGAAAAGCACAACTTAAAAATAATGAATTATTGTAGCAGTATTTTGTTCTTGTCAAAGGAGGAGAAATTTAGAACTTTAAAAGCTTTGCAAAACAAAGCCGTTAGAATAATTTTAAGACGAAACAAACATTCCAAAGTTTAAAAAATGTCAAGGGATATAAGCATATTGTAAACAAATTATATACCTAAATGTAATAGTTTTTCATTTAAAAACGTTTAACGGCCAATAAAATTCTGAAATCTTGAGAAAAATTAATAAACATCAACATAAACACAACCCCTCTACAAGAAGAAGAAATTATATTTGACTTCCCTTTCGGAAGAAAACAAAATCGCAAAATTACTACATACGGTGAATATCTTCCAAAAAATACCAGCTAATATAAAAGAAGAGGATAATAGTTTGAAATTTAGGTAGGAAGTGGCGAAATATGTAAAGTGCTATTTTTAATGTCGTAATTCTTAATAGTATGTTATGATTAAATTCGATTTTTTTGTTTGTTCTACATATTATTATGTTTATATTAGAATACATATAACCAATGTACATAATATGTTCGACTTTAATAAAAAAATATAAAAAAAGAAATTAAAAAACTAATTAGTCAATTGAGCTGTTCCGAAACAAAGACAAAAATGTCTTGCATTAAGTCAATGAATATAATATGTAATCGGATAGAGCAGATTCATTCAAATCTGAAAGCATTTTGGTTTTACATTTTAGTTTTTATAAAATCAGATTTAGAACAAACCCGGAAATTCTACAACGTTTCAAAACAAGAACGGCAGTTTCAAAAGGACCAATCAAAGAACAAGAAATCAATGTAATCAAGATTTAGTTCCATACAAACAATATTTAAAAAAATGTACAGTAGTCCTTACAAACCGAAAGTCAAAAGGACCAATCAAAGCACAAGAAATCAATGTTCTCAAGATTCAGTTCCATACAAACAATATTTAAAAAATTGTACAGTAGTCCTTACAAACCGAAAGTCAAAAGGACCAATCAAAGCAGAAGAAATCAATGTAATCAAGATTCAGTTTCATAAAAACAATTTAAAAAGAATTGAACGTTAGTCCTTAAAAACCTGGCAGTGTCATCTTCGATGCAAAACAAAACAGACTGTGTCACAAATTTGTAATAAAAAGTGTAAGTTACAAAATAGCAGATATCTAAGAAAAACATTACTTTAAGTAATAATTTGTCATTTTCTTGAAAATAGGAAGCAATTAAAACTGTTCCGTTGTTTGCAAAAGACTGCTAGAATCTGACGCTTTACAATATAATATAGCTCCGATAGGTATAGAGTATGGAAGTACGTCTCAAGTAGTTTGATGGAATACTGCTGAAAACAAAGATGAATAAATTGGTTGTGAAGTGTTTTCTAGTGAAGTGTTAATTATTCATTATAATGAATAATCGTGAATTAATTGGTTATAAAGCATGATAAAATAATAAAATACATAAAATTTCAAAGAATCACAACTAAAAAGACAAAAGGGAGAAACTCCCGAATTTTGAGCTTTGGTATCGCAAAATTAAACATATTTTTCTGTTTAATGAATCTGTCTGGAATTAATAGCCGAATACAGATATTTTCAGCTAACGACGAGATTCCACTAAGAGCTACGGAGCGTCAAAATACAAATTTAACAGTAAATATATAATTGGTTGTTCCATGTTTTTCAAGAGGAAAGAAAATTGAAAAACAATATTGTAACTCTATGAAAGTCGAAAAGTAAATATATTTCATAAAGCTCTTTAAAAATCAACTTTAAAGTGTAATAATAATGATTAGATTTGGTTATGATCATAAATAGAAAGAATCGATTTAAATATTTATGTCGAATCGTCTTTCGATAAATAATGATATTTTTGACTACTCTAAAAATAAACACGGTGTAAAAATAGGAAACGCGTAACCAATTTCACCGTCAAAAATAAAGCCAGGACAAAAGCTTTACAAATTTATGTCACTTTATTGAAAACCGGTCGTTACTGCCAGAGCCGTTAAGCAATAATACCATTATTCGACATACAGTCGAACACGACGTTTAGGTAGGTATTTTTGATTTTAAGGGTCTGCAAAAGAACTCCAAATCGCATTTATTAAAAGGGTTCTTTTGAGCGCGATGCAATTATCGCCACTTTCATTTTGTTCGGAATCTGACAGGATTGGGGTGGAGAAAATTGCATCATGGAAAAAAAATCTTGTGAGGCTTTACGATTTTCTGAGTTTCTCGTTTAGTCGAGGAAAAATCTCGGCGGAAGACTTGGCAAAACTCTATTTCATAGACAGTTTTTGATACATGAGTACCGCACAAGAATCCAAACTGCTCCCTGCTAATTGGAGCCAGTGAGACTATGGGATATCCAACTGGGGTATGTTGGTAATTATGCATGAGGTTGAAGGGTAAGGGAAGGAGAAGGAGATGGGAAGAAGGAGGTGGGACCTGGCTAATGGTGATCACCGTTTCGATTCTGAATGGCAGTCTCTCACAAGGACGATACTGAGAGTATCTACCACTCGAGGTTATAGGGATAAGGAAAAAACCATAAAATATTATATAAGTTGAATTAATAGGAAGTATTTTGTTTACACCACTGTTTAATATGTAATATCAACATGTTTCGGAAACGAAACTTCCCTCATCAGGATAAAATATACTAAAAAAATAATGACAAATAATAAACATGGAAAAATAATAACGTAAGAATAGACATATTACAAACATAAACAAAAAATAAAAATAAGTGATAAAAGTTGATAAAGAATTAATTAAAAACGTAAAAATAAATGAAAAAAATATATATATAAAACAGGAAATAATAAATTTAAAAAGAAATTATTTTTATTATTAATAAAAACTGTTATTAAAATTTATATCATTAATATTCTAAATATAGCTCTTAATGTGAATTTAAAAAAAATTATGATTAATAATATTTAATCGACTATTAACACTATGCTGTTTAAACCGATGAGGGAAGCTTCGCTTACGAAACATGTTGAAATTCATATATCAAATAGTGGTGTAAACAAAATACTTCTTTTTGATTCTAGCAATAATGACGCGACAAAATAATTATACAACTATTGAAGAAATTATTATATAAGTATAAGAGAAATTAAATACTATTATACTTATTGTATAGAAGATATATTTTACACCCCGAAATGCATAAAACCAAAATGATTCACCATTGTGTGATATACTCGTACATTTAAAAAGTTATGACTGATTTCGCTGTCAGTGCGGCTGACACGCAAAAGCAAAAAACTACACTTACGTCAATTTGACAGTTCAAAAGTTGAACGATAAGCGGTGGATAAATCCGTGAAAAAATACCGCTTAACTTTTAGCGTACCTACCTACCTACCGTTGATCGAAAATGACGCTCAGCCACGTTGGAATCACGGAGATTGTGCGTTTAGGGTGAACACGAACTAAGCGCTCGCTGAGTTTAATTGGTGAAAGCGGCCATCAATGTATAAAATAATGTAGGTTTTCTTTTTCTGTACGTTAGATCTGAGTTCTTAATCTGTGATAGAGTTGACTGTATTATGAACGGCAAACTTAGTCATTTATGCCACAGTGCTGCCATGATTTTCCATTAAATAAATCACCGACTATGATAAGGCTGATTAATAAATACACACATGTAAATATTAATAAAGTGGTGAATATTCTTATTTTATTAATATAAAGTAATTTTTAATTCATTTATTAATAATGACACCACAAAGTGAATACCAATCTTCTGAAGAAATTATAATAAATACACAATTTAAAAAAAAAAACATATCTAAGATTGACGGTACCAAGTCAACAAAAATTAAAGCCCAAGCTTTTAAACCAGTACCAACATTCTGCCCTCTATAAAGCCTTGTCAAATACTCGTAGAACGATTTCAACGCTGCTACTTGAATAGTAGCGTTAACATCGCTTCGTGTTACAAGTTATTCGCAGCGATTAAATCAATTAGCAGCATTTAAACATTCGCGCGATTCGATTAGAACATGTTCAATTCTGATCGCGATAAACAGGCGATTTCGGCGACCACGTGACCTAGTTGCCGGTCTACTCGGCGCTTCTGTTGCATCGTCTGACATCAACAGCAGTTGACATTTTGCTTTGTTTTGATTATTGATTACATTTTCTTTTTAATGTTTACGAAACCATTTCCCCCTTTTTCTAGGCCTTTCTACCTCACTTAACAATTGCTCGGCACAATTAAAGCAAATCAGTCGTTTCAAAAATACAGAACGAGATTCGTACGACATTTTTTGACAGATCACTCGCTACTTCCTACTCGCAGTTCCTGACATTCCAGTACCTCCGTGTGACTCTCTACCAGCGGCTAGAAAAAGTGGCGAACCTTCACCGCGGCAACACAACAGCGTCGAAATAGCTCAGTACAGCTTTTACTGAAGTTAACTTCCATATATTATGTATATTCCTTTGTAGTAATGCCCTACGACGTAGTGGTTTTGAGCTTTGAATTTGCGTCCGTGAGAAAAATATTAAAATGTAACAAAATTTGTCACCCTTTGATCATTGAACCCAAAGTAAAGTGCGTTACCGCTAAGCAGACTGCCCTCCGGATATTCTATATTTTTTTAATCACCGACTAGCCAATTTTACTACAAAAATATTTGCTCAGCATACGAAATACAGACCATAGGACTCCCGTCCAATTTGATGAGAAAAATATCGACGCTGTATTTTTACATCCCCGGTATGTTGGTTGTTCTAGATTGAAGTGGAGATATTTTTTTTTTTATTTCATTATGAAAAGGGATTGCTTTATTATTAAATCATACAACACTAATTAGAATGAATTCATCGTTATTTGTTTTACTTTCGCTTACGAATAACAATCTCAATCACTCACGCTGGCTGTCACTAATCAAAACAGAGCGTTAAGGAGGGGGGGGAGACGTCGAAGGGGGATTACTTATTAATTAGAAATAATGATAATATTATTACGCAAAATGATAAACATAATGTTTTTATAGAAAAAAAGTTTCATTGTATGTATTTTTTTTTAATTTACATAGGCTTAGCATTTATCAAAATCAAATGCGAAATATGCCTTTCTATGACCGTTCCACATATGTTTCATAAAATAAAAAAAATAATTTTAAAAAGTGGAGAAAAATAATTGCAATCCTTTCCCGGTACGTTTTTTTTTTTTTATAAACATAATCAAAGTTTTAAAATCAGCATTCAAAAAAATATATTTTTTAAATGTTCTTTTTTATTAATCTTGATAAAATTTAATTACAAAGGCATGTACGATGTCTGTCTCCCTGGGAAATTTGTATTTATGAAAAAAATGGAAGTACACGCTAATATACATTTTTTTAAATTTCTTCTCGGCATTTTAAAGATGTTTTTTGAGGATATTTAAAGTTTTTAAATATTTTGTAAAACAAAAGCAGGATGTCAGAAAATGGTCATATTTTGATAAATGCCAAACCCGCGTAAAATAAAAAATAAAATATTTTTTTCACAATGAGCAAACACTTTGTGGATTGACAAGATTAATTAAATGAAAAGACACTTTATTAGATTCCACTTTTATTTTTGTATCCATATACGTATTTATAGAAAAATAAATGTGGATTCAAATAAGACATTTTGTTTGAATCCATCCACCATTGAATTCATTAAAAAAACATGTTAAATATTTTTCTCTTTAAAAACTTAATGTTATTGTATTGCGTAATAAGATTATCACGATTTTTAATTGAAATTAATAAATATTCCCATTCCGACGTCCCCCTCCCCTCTTCTTAAGTTAGTCACCCGGTATGAAAAATATCCCATAAGGGATAGCTTCGCGAATAATTATTATTCAATACTTTTTTACTAACAATTTTTGTGTGAGCGTTCCTTCAATATCACGAGATATACAAGACATTTTTGGTCCCCGGTGCGGCCAACACGCAATAACCACGTGGACGCCACAATTGAAAATTACCTTCAGTCGCGTCGGTTACACACTCAAGCTCTCTTGACTGGATAAATATGTCCATATTGTTGCTTCTCCGTATCGCTATATTATCAATATTGCTGTATATCGTCCGTATTGCTTTTCCATTTAATACCCATTACACTATAGAATGCGAAAAATGAACCGCCGGTTCACAGCTTCACTTTAAAAAATATCTAGAAATGTGATTTATTAACGGTTTAAAAGAAAACTGATTAAGCCAATTTACATAGATAACATTCGACTCATGGGCCCCAGATAGGACAATAAAATCGATTATCTGTTCAAGAAAGAATTTAGTTAGAATTAAAAAAAAATCGTAGTAAGGAAAAATTTACCTTACATCGGGCAACACTCCCATAACACACGTGCAGAAGAGTAGATTTTTAATAATTGAAGAAAATAATATTAACCCAGGACCTATAAAAATGGATAATAATATTGACAAATCTTGAATTTGAGATATGATATCGATGAAGATGACATAAATTGAACTGGTCTCATTAGCTAAGTTGGTAAAGCGGTTGCCCCGGATAGGCAGAGGTCCTGGGTTCGAGTCCCAGATGCGACTGAAATCTTTTTAATTTTTTTGTTGTTTTTTCCGGTTTCATGTTTCATTTGGGTTATGTTAATATTATTTTCTTCAATGATTAAATATTACAATGAGGTTTCTAAATCTCGATAAAAATAATTAATAATTAAAAAATGAGTAGATTTTTAACTTAAAAAATATGGGATAAGCCTCTCAAAAATATGTGCCGATATATATACAATAAAGTATTACAAATAATTTCAACTCGATTGAAAAGGGGGGGTTTTCAGATTGGCTAGCAATAAACGGATCGCCAGAGGCGTCTTGCCCCGCAGTGCGCGGCCGCGGCTCGCCGGCGCTAATAATTTACAATCCAGCTATTTACACTGCTAACTGAAAGATGATCTGCCATGGAGATAGGGTGAAAGCAAACAGAATCGGGGCAGAGAGAGATATTGCTTTTGCTGTGCGGGAAATGAAATACAAAAAAAAAAAATTTACATTTTAGAATGGTATATTTCGAACCGACATTTTTCTTAGACTGAAGATTTGTGAGAACATTTTTAGTTTGTGAAAGTAATCGGTGAGAAAAATCCTTTGGACTGCAAACATGGACTTTCACCAAGAGAGTTGTGATAAAAAAATCGAGATATCTTCTTAAGAGGAACGGCTGCGCGGCCTGTTTCATACAAAACTTAATTTTGGATTTGAGACCAAAATACCCACCCAAACCGAATGATATTTTTCTTTAAATTAAAGATATAGTAAATATCTAGTACGCGTTAGAAGTATATTATTTAATTAGAAGTGTTTAATTATGAAATATAAGCCATTAAAGAAATCAATTTTTCATGATTTTAGAGGCAACTTCGAAAATTATTTGCGGGTTAAGGGTAGTTTTGTATAATTTGTCATATTTGCTATGTAAACATATTATATAAAATAAAAATTAAAATTTCTAGACCTTTAAAAAACATTTTTTTCGGCTCGATGTTTTAAATTATGAAAGGAAAATTTGTGTTCCAACGTAAATTAGTCATTTTAAATTTAAGTCCATCATAATGCTGATAACACTTTTTAATTTTTAATTTTATGTTTCATTATATTTTCATAGTAGAGGGGTAATTTTTTTATCATCATTAACCCCCAAAAAATTGCCAAAGTTGTCTCTAAAATCGTGAAAATTTTATTTCTTTAATGGCCCATATTTCATAATTTAATTCAAATAAATAAAATACTTATAACTCGTTCTAGATATTTGCTGTCCCTTTTGATTAAAAAAAATCATTCGGTTTGCGTGTGAATTTTGACCTCAAATGCAAAATTCAGTTTTGTATGAAACAGGCCGCGCAGCCGTTCCTCTTAGGAGAGAGACGAATGAGTGGATGAGACCAAAACCAAAATGGAGAAATAAAAAAGTCGTTTTTGAGAGCAAATTGTGAATACTTAAGCTAGACACTGGATGTTGAAGAATACCTAAATATGAACCATGAACTCAAAAAAATAATATCAAATTTAATAATATTACTATTAAGTTTTGCAAGTATTTCTAGTTTTTATTATTGCGACAGCTGTTTCGGCGCTCAAGGTCATTTTCAAACTGAGGTTAATCCTCATTGTGACGACTTATTTATGTGATTTTATTTACTCCTACCCAATTTCAATTTGGACGGGTTTTTAAAATTGATGATATTATCGGTAAAACCGAGTTAGAAAATAATTAAAATTCTCCATTCTGTGAGGTTTTTACATTTATGTGTTTCCCCGTATTTAAATGACAATGTTTTCTTAATCGATTTATTCAAATGTGTTATGTTGTTTTGATAATGTGAACATACTGAGAAGTGGTGAATAAATTATATTCCTTACTTTATTAGTTAATGTTATATTAGGATCATTCGGTCGCTTATTAATTTCGAATTGTTCAAGTAAAGTAAATCTACGACCCTTTCTTTCTATATCCAAGGGTTTAGGCTCGTTGTTGTCAAACTACGTTAAACGACACTAAAATACCCGCAGAACTTAATAATAACATAATATTAAATCTGATTAATTTTTTGGGAAACAAGGAAGTTATAAAAATTGAAGAGGTATATTGACTGCGCGGAAGAAGACCGGAATACGGTGGGAAGGCCAGGGAACTGGATAAGAACGGCTTGAAACCGGAGCTGGTGGAGAGCGTTTGTGAGAGCAAGAGGTGGTGTAGCGCCATGATAAAATGATGAACTTACCAATACGGCGTATTTTTTAATAAATTTGATTTTTTCTGTGATGGCTCTTACCTGCGAAAAAAGAAAAACATGGTTTAGTATTGGAAAGCACTTGTAAGATAACTAAGGTAAAAATAAAAACTGGTTTGCGGTCAAAACCTACCCTGGAATGAAAAAATATGTGTGTACGTGTACTGTCGTACGAGACTGCCAATTCATGGTGGAATTCTATTTTAATAATTCCATTTCGGTCCGGTCGAAATAAACAAGTGGAAAAAAGTTACAATGTTTTTTTATTAAAAAAAATCATATTAGTGCTGTGAGAATTAATTGCGACGTTAAATCTAAGTTAAGTTAAATCTAGTACGTTATATGACAACCGCTACTCCTTGTTTCGTCTATATATCATATTCACATTGATAAACGAATGAATAATGAATAACATGTTTTTCATTTAGATGATACTAATCATCTAATTGAACTTTCAAGGTCAAATCGAGCCGTCTACTACGATCGCTCTTTTCGTGTAAATGGCCCACTCATTTGGAATAAACTTCCCCCAGCTCTTACTAATATCCAGAAATTGACTGAATTTAAACGGGCTTTAAAAACAAAATTATTTAAAAAATCCTATTGTCTATAAATTTTAATTTCTCTTCAATTTATTATAAAAAGTCATTTCCTTAATCCTCTGGTAGTTGTTTGGTTTCGGTTTCCTCCGTATGTATATTTTTAATTTTTTTATGTGAAGTCAGTTATTGCTGAACATAACTCGACTCCTGTCTTAAAATGTTACTATTTTTTGCAGTATTATTGTGAATGTTTTATTTTTGTATAGCCATGTACATACTGTACAATATTTTGTAATTTTATTAGATGAATATGCACCTAAGGAGTACTGTAGGAGTAATATTAAGAATAAGCAAGAATGTAAGTAATATGTTAAAAATGTATAAATAGAATATAAAAGTAGAACTGTAGGAATAGCACTGAATGGGGTTATTTAATAATTTTTAAAGTTTATTTATAGTAAAGCGCACTAGAAGTGAAATAACACAAAACTACGGTATATAAATGCTTTGTTATTATGATTATTATTATTCATTTCATCAAGAAAGCAAAGCTAAAAAAAAGCTCAAATCAGTTTTCCTTTTATGGTGCATTCTTTTTTCCTGCGACTTATCTTCACTGTCGTCCACAAACTTTCAATTGGATTGAGGTCGGGAGAGTTCCCAGGACAATTGAAATTGATTTGACTGGATTCAAAGAATGTTTGCATGTTTTGTTGTGTTGTTGTGTTGTGTTGTGTTGTTGAGGTCTTGTGTTAAAAATTCCATTTTTGTCAGGAAATTCTCTTTCAGTGGGATGTTGTCATATAACGCACTAGTCTTAATTCAAAATTATAAAAAATAACTATCACATAAAAAATTCAAAATATCTGAAAAATGCCTATCGTGATTAATTCACAAACTGCTGTATTCATATTTTCGAATTTCCAGGTTAACGAAACTTAAATCAGATCACTTTCAGCAACGGGTGTTTAAAAAACAATATAACTGTTTATTCCATATTTATCAAAAAATAGTGAGAAAAAAGAATTTTGTAAAAATAATAATAAAGCTAGGGCAGAGTGGGGAATAAATCACAAATAACATAAAATCTATAAAAAAAAAATTGGGTCAAAAGTTTTCCTAGAAAGCACAGCTTTCGAATTTTGAAATCTTAAAACAGCTACCTCCAGGTAGGAATACAAGCATCCGCAAGCTTTTTACAGGCATCATTACTCAAATTGTAAGCTAAGAATAATGATGTAAACTGATTCATTGAAGTTTATACAGAACTTGAGCGTTTACCGCGCACAAAAGAGCTTTGAAAGCACCCCAAACCTCACCACCTTTATCCTCTACCAATTATCATTTCACATTTCAAAGCGCTCCGGCTGCAGATGGAGAAACTGGCTGAGTACTAAATTTTCCGGCTCCCTCTTTGGGTATCTAAGAAGCACCGATATTATGTAGGAGTGACTAGATGATCCCTACCCTGGGAGGAATCAAAGGAAATCGTACCTACTCTTACCTATATAAAGGTGCCTTCGCGAAGGAAATATTGGGAGGAGTGAAGGTCAAATGAAATACAGGGGAGAAAATTCAATGACTCGACGAAGTACATAAATGAGTAGGCAGAAAAATAAGCAAAGAAATTGAAAAGTGTGTTAAGAGAAGGGAACAGAGAGACGAATTATAACTTATAACAGCGTGATCAATACACGCAACGTGTTTTTAATTCCTACCGTGAATTAACATCAATGTATAAATAAATCACACTTTACAATTAATGTTTTAGAACAGGGGTTCTACAATGGTGGACTGGCATAAAAATGTCATAAGAAATGTGACTCAATACACAAATAAAATAAGAGATTTTAAAAATAAAGATTATATGAGGTTTTTCTAAAAATATCAAAACTTAATTAAATAACTAGCGAACCATCACGCCGTTTCTCCGCAGGGGTAGGCAGAGAGGACGGACCGTCAAACAACTAGTTCTTTCCACACACTCCTTGCTTCATTCATACATACTCTTCTATTATTCTGACTCTTGACATGACCCGACTGAAGTATTTGGTTCACTTGATCGTACCATGTGGGCGTCCCCGGCTTCTTCTTCCATTCACATTCCCTTCATGGATTATCCTTACATTCCTTTCTTCGTTCATTCGCTCTACATGCTTAAACCCATCTAAGCGTCCCTTTCTTAATCTTACTCATTACGCTTACATCAGCCTCTTATTCTGTACAAATCTTAACAATTTTCACACGATCATACACACGTTTTACCACACATTCACCTTAGAGATATCATTTCTACAGCATTCAGTCTACTTCCATCTTCATCTGCCAGTTTAATGCCTCACTGCCATACATCAGGGTTCGTATCAGCACTCCATTACTGACTGCTAGCTTCGCTTCTTTGGACAAATTTTTGTTAGCACCAACCGTGTTCAGTCCTCCATTGATGGAGTTTCCTGCATTCACCCTTC
>JAHDVE020000266.1:0-87987 GCA_022606495.2 Halesus radiatus | reverse complement strand
GTAATTATTGAATGAAACACTAGTATATATTGATTAACTTGGCGGGTTTGCGATAAGCCGACGTAGCTCAATGGTAGAGCATCTGACCGATATTAGAAGGGTGTGGGTTCGAGTCCTGCCGGCGACATTTATCTTTGCTCGGAAGGTTTTTTTCAATTTGGATGAGTGTTTTAGATTAATAATTATTGTTTATAAAAATAGAAATAGTTCTATTTATGTCATCTTCATCGATATCGTATTTCAAATTCAAGACTTTGTCAATATTATCCTCTATTTTTTAATCCCATATTATTGGCAGCTATTTTATCTAAAATTGAATATTCTTTAAGCTTTTAGTAAAAAGTCAATAGATGTCTCATATAAATAAAAAAAAAGGATATTTATCCGAGACACTATTAGGTTGCAATTCTGTTCGTGAAGAACTGTGTAATCATCATAAAGGTAGCTGCCAATAATATGGGATTTAAACATAGAGGACGATATTGATAACCTGAACTGGTCTCATTAGCTAAGTTGGTAAAGCGGTTGTCCCGGAAAGACAGAGGTCCAGGGTTCGAGTCCCAGATGCGACTGAAATCTTATTATTTTCTGTTGTTTTTTTTCGGTTTCATGTTTCATTTAGGTTATGTTAATATTATCTTATTGAATGATTAAATATTACAATGAGGTTTTTAAACTTCAATAAAATAATTAAAAATTAAGAAATCGTTCTAATTAAGAACCGCCACACAGCCCCTTTTTAGTATCTTAGCGCAACTGAGTCCCTTTAGTGAAATTCACCTGGGATGTTATTGGTTGTTTTGCGATGTTTCCTGGTTCCACAACATGTCTCTCCAGATGTTTATCCCTTCTCTCCACCGAGGCAGGACATAAATGCAACCATGGATGAATCGGTATTCCTTCACCCTCCTCAAATTTATTTCAGCTATTGTTATTTTTCACTCCCAAAAGCTGCACGTGTCGCCTGCGATAGCCTTGTCCTCTTAATAATTCTTAATAACCAGTTTTACTGCAGGGTGCATTTTTGTTAATTATTTTACTCTGCCACATTTTATATAACTGTATCGATTCATCTATTTGTTCCCCGTCTATAATTTTATAATCTAATCATCCAACTAGTTATTTTCCAACACCTCCAACATCTTTTCTGACACTTAATTGAAGCGTCAGATAATTGAACTTCTTCCACATCAAACCTGTGACCGTAAAATCAACATAATTGTATGTGTTAGATAAAGCCGAGAAAAACAGAAAATAATGGCTATTGGCACACGTGGAGCACGAGCACATAATTACACCCACAGCCACGTGGATAGTGAAAGTCACAAAATTTACAGTACGTGTGTCGTAAATATTAATCATATTATGATTTATGGTAGGTAAAATTACAGGTGTTTTCATTTCTAATTTAAAGGGCAGTAATTTATACACTTTTAAAGTTGTTTAACTTCTTTGAGTGATGTGCTCACATCAGTTAGATTTGGAACCGACTTTATGGTCCGTAATTATAACAACTCTAAATAAGTGTAACCCTTTTTGAGATTGATTTTCTGGGTAGTTGGACTTTTGTAACTGGTTCGCACTTAAGGGGGAGAGGAACGTCGAAGAGGGATTATTTATTAATTCAATATAATGATAATATTCTTACACGATACGATAAACATAATGCTTTTAAAGAGAAAAATACGTTTTTTTTTTAAATTTACATATACTTGACATTTATCACAACCAAATCAGAAATTTGTCTTTTTTCTGACCGCCCTACGTAAGTTTTAAAAAATATTTTATCTTTTTGAATATCCTCAAAAAATACTATGAAATTATTTCTTTAAAATGCCGAGATTTTTTTTTAATGTGTGGGGTGTAGTTTAATTTTTCAAAAACACTATTTTTTTTAAATGCGGATTACAAAATTTTTATTAAAAAAAAACGTATCGGGAAAGAATTGCAATTAGTTTTCTTCACTTTCAAAAATTATTTAATTTTTTTGTAAAACATATTGTAAGGACGATCAGAAAATTTTTCTCATTTTTCTGATTTGGTTCTGATAAATGTTAAGCACATAGATACATATATTTTTTTTAAATATCTAATTATTATTTTTCATATTTAAAACATTTCTTTTATCGTATTGGGTAATTAAAATTTTAAAATTCCTAAATAAATACATAATCCCTCTCCGACGTCTCTCTCCCCCTTAATTGATTAACTGTGTTGTAGAGGTCACGATTCTGGACTTAAGATTTCATAACTGGCAAAGTGTCTTACCCTATTAGGGTAACACGAAGCAAAGTAAAGTTATCTGATTTTTCCCAATCCGCAAAAGAATTGAGCGATTTGTATTTTTTTTAACTTTTTAAGGTTAATACCGTACAAAAGTCCCAATTGCTCCCGACTGTTCGAAGCCGGTAAAGCAATAGCATCCATAATAATTATAGTATATTATGAGACTGAAGGGATCTGTGGGGGGAAGAGGAAGGTTGAGAAGTACCTGACTATTCAGATCTGATTAACAAACATGGCTAAAATCATTTCAAGCTGAGTGATGGTCTGTGGAACGTGCCGCAAATATTATATGCATTATTTTATTAGAAAAAAACATTTCATATTATGGTAGTTAACTCTACAACAACATGAACATTCTGAAAACATACAAAAATGCTGGGATACAGGACAAAGGGAGATCTGAAATAGACAACATACTAACAACAAATACAGACTGAAATAGATTACGTACATTCTCTAATAATGACGTTCCGTAGTATCACCGGCTTCGAATACTTATTTATAGGCAATACCAGGTTGGGTTAGTTATAACTATAATTTAATAAAATAATTATTACTCAAAAACACTGATTTAAAATTCACAGAACATCTCGTTGATTGATTTGTACGTAAATCCGTTACTACCGAAAATATTAAAAAATCATTTCAAATACCATAAAAAAACTCGTAACTTGAATCATAGGAATAAGTCGTTTCAATGTCGCCTATCCATAGTTTGAAAATAACTAATGTCACAATAATAATAAACTAAAATGCTTGCAGAACTTAATAATGACATTATTGAATTTGAATACCTTAATTTTTTTTTAAAGATCCTAATTTAACATTGTCAAGGCGAAAGAGCGAAATCCCATTGACATTTGCAAGACTAAATAATAATAATAAAACGTTTATTTGTCAATAACTTGTTGTATCACAGATTTTATTTTATCATGTAATTTAGTACTAATGTGCGGAACATACAAATATTGTATTTCGGAAGGAACACCGCTACACATCAACAACTAAATAAGCAGAAGTTTTGTAGAGGTGTAGAATATGGGTTAATAAAGGCCGAATAACTTTTTCACAATGATCGTTTATTAAAATAACTCCTCTATTTATATGAATTTTCTCAATGAAACAATTGACGTATGTTCACAGTGATTGACGTTATTGATATTGGTAGAAACACATCAGTTATGACGTTTTTGGTGATTTAGTTGCATCACTGGTGTATGTCCCAGAAATAGTGACGTCAACAACTGCCATTGACGTCATTAAATGCGTCAACTGAATTGCAGAAATACGTCACCTTGATGCGGTGACGCACTTTTGTAATTGATTACGTAAGCGCATCTCCGGCACTTTTCTAAATACGCGTTATGATTTGGACGTCCGATATAACTAGCAATTGACAAAAAAGTCACTGTTCAGCTATACATCCCGGAGTCCGGATTGCAGCTGGATTTCAGTAATGCCTGCGAAAATTAAATGAAGTTACATAAATATTTATACACTTTTAATGAAGTTACATAAAGTCTCTACACTTAAATAAATAAATAAAAAAATTAAATTGATATAGTGAAAAAAAAACCACAATTAATTTTTTTTTATCTAAATGTATAAATTACGAAATCACGAACACAAGTATCCATTTTATAATTTATCAATTTTGGTGTGCGGCTGACTGTGCAGTCAACAACCATTCGCAGCAAAACTTTCTGAAGCACTGCAGCGATGTCGACCTTCGAATGGTATTTCATTCCAAAGTTTTGTTGAGGAATAATAACTGTAACTACCCTCAAATACAGCGGAGAACAAGCAAATGGTCACTTTGGCGTGTATTGTATTCATTAGAGTCACAAGACAACTACAGTTTAATAAAAAGAAACCTTCGAATTCATCAAATTGTACATTTAACATATTTGATGTAATTTCCTTCTGTTCGACATACTTAGTATCCTATGCCAATAAGGTAAGGCGAGATATGCTCGCATCTCGTGACATCTTTTTATACAAATTTTGGATAAATTCCTTTAAGTCCGATCTCATTATTACTACACTGTTTCCAAGCATTTGCACAGACTCGAATTCCAATATCATAGTAAAATAAAATTGTTTGTAGTTACCCTTCCAACCATTAGAAAATCATTATTTCTCAGATGGCAAATGACTCGAGAGCGGACGGAAGTTGTCTCATTAATGGGAGGATATGTGTCAAGACATTAGAATAAATTGGATAGTTATGAGATTTTTCTTACATTATGCAACTGTTGAATTCATTATGAATTATGACGTAGGCTGAAGCTTCATCGTGGTCGAAACTATTAACTCAAGATGCTCGTACTGCTTCTATTTTAGAAATGTATCAATGTGTTAATATTTTTCCGATGTTGTACTAATTTTTTCCAAATGTAAACACTGCTTAATGGTCACAACTGCCCGAAGCTAGTAGGTATATGGCATCCACAATTGGGGTATGTTGTAGCAATATCAAAAGACGTTTAAAATGGTGATTTGTGATCCTTCACCAATGCGATACTGGGAGCATCTACGACACTAATGTCTTAAAGTTACTTTTATCCTAGTTTCGAATGTTTCACATAGATGACACTGTCGACAAGATAGTACAGGAGTGATACCTGCGAACCTCTTAATTTTTGTTTGTGTTTTTAATTTGTTCTTTTTTTCTTATATTTGTCTTTACTTGTCACTATTTTTAGTAGTTAAATTGTTTTTCCTGAAGAGGGGAGCTAGGCTTCTGAAACGTGTAGATATTTACGTATTAAATACTGTGGTTTATTCATTTAATTTATTTGAAACACACATAATTTTTTTTACCCAGTCTGCAATGGGAAGTGATGCAAAATCGTGTGTTTTCGGTTTGAAAATTTGATGGCCTAGAAATATCATAGATGATGTAACGTAAATACTGACCCCACTTAAAAAGGCATCACTGATATTGTCTACGGAAGAGATTGGAGAAAATATCTATGGGAGACATCGGACGGAAGGAAGCGGCAGAAGAAGACAAGATGGCCGGAGAGGTGACTTAACACGGCGGACAGTGCCGAGAGTTTTTGGGAGGAGCTATGTTAAATGACTGTTTCGTTTGACGCCGGAGAGTGTCTAATTAATTACCCGAAGTGGGTATATTTTTTGTTTAATGATGGCCAAATGGTAGGTGATAAAACCTAACCGCGCATGCCCTGTGCTTCGGAGAGGAATCCCTGCGGAGTAATGTGTGGACACGAGGAGTAGCTGCTGCATCGAGGACCACACATGATATGGTAGAGTTCATACATCCTATTGCCTGAACCTCACGGAAGAAGCTGTGGCGGATGGAGCTTCCGACGAGTCATCATGGACTTCGCATCATGGACCGTGGGAATCGGTGAACATCCGGGCTAGAGCGGCCCTTCCTGAAGCCGGAGGAGAAGATTATGACCACAAGAGCCATCATTTATCCTTTTAATCAATTATTTTTTAACTTAGTCTTACTCTCCACTCTTTTCTTCCTCTACCATGATAATTGGGGTTGTATAGTCAATAAAGACTATGTTTTCCTACCTTAGGGTTTTATTTACTGTATCACAACCTTCCCGCACTTCATCCATCAGACCCACCCACGAATGCTGAGATAGAGTCGAGCAATAGCATGAGATAAAGTGTTACAATGATTTAATTAAATGCTGCAAGTAGAACACATCTTGGCCTTTCATTTAACCGTGGATTTTTTTGGTATGTCTTTTTATAAGCTTAGAAAAAAATAAAGTATGAGACATTAAAAAAATGTTAAAAGCGCAAAATCTCCTAATTATGAACTCCTTTTCCCATATTTTCGTATTGTTCATTGTGGTAAATTAAGTTTTTTAAAATATGACCATAAAACATTTTAATAATTATGTCTTAGCTTTACAGAAGAGAATAAAACACGCATTTTGGTGATGTTTTTTTGACGAAATCGAAATATGCGGCCGATCTATGGATGGCCTTAAGGTCATTTTATGAATATTCTTCAGTATATTTACGCTTTCCAACAAAAAATCTAAGAACGCTTTTACTGCACAACTAGGAAAAATCCAGTTTTAAGACAGTGAAATCGTCAAGTTTAGTTCATATTAAGTGCAATTATACAAAAATAAATGAATTGAAAAAAGCTAATATTGACATAGTATGGTAATATAATATAACTAGAAAAAAAGTGTAATAATTAAGTATAAAGAGATGTAATGAATAGTACAGAAAAAACTTATGAAGAAATTTTAATTTAAGAGGTTTTAAACAAAGCTATTATTATTAATTTAATCATTTAGGAAAAACACTATCGTTTTGCTTAATAATTATATCATTATTTCGGTTTTAAAATAATCCCTCTCTGACGATATTATATTCATCAATGACCTTACATTATACTTGAAATAAGCTTATAAGTTCAATTTTCGCATGCCCTATGGTCAATGAATTCGATAATATATTCCACAAAAGTTTTTTTTTATCAACATCGCCATATCATATTATAATTTGATTTATTGAATCCACACATATTTGATGATAACGACCATAGGTATGAATGCGGAATGACGTTTCCATGAATTGTTTGCGACAAGCCGAGGAGATAACCAGATCAACGCAGCGTGATACAGAAATAGAGATCTCTTAATTATTCATCTTGTTTATATTATATATATCTCCACCGTTGCAACACGGAGCTGTAAAACGAGCGTAATATAATCCATTATGAATTAATAGATTCAACGTAGATCTAGCAAGGATGGTGAAAGTCCACCATTCAGAATCAAAACGCTGCTTGATATGGTAATAGCCGTTTTTATTGAACAGGGGCCGATAACGGTTATTTTTAAAGATAATACATTGTCCTTATCCCTAGGATTAAAGATTTTTTGCTTAACTGCGGTTTCGGTTCTCTCGAAAGACAGCTATGCCGTGCTAAGTAAAAACACAGTAAGTACCATAATAATAATAATAATCGGATGGCGTTGTACAAAAATTTCTTCCTATTCTTTATCTAATTATGTACAAACAGATACAGAAAAAACATACTTACCTGGCAGGTCGCTTCAGAAGACCTTAAAAACCGTAAGAAGTTTTTTATTGATTTTTTTTCACATTCAGTTATTTAGAGTGTTGGAAGCTGTGGACGCATTTGCGCACCGATGCGCGAATTTTTTAAACTTTTCTCTAAGTGACTTGACTAAGCGGGTGAGCACTAGCCAGCTAGCCTACCTATGCAATCTACAGGTGCACCATGGGAGTCATTATCCAAAATAAAGGTCCGAGTTCTGTTTAGCCTTTTAGCATATTTACAATTGAATTAATGTACTGATATTTTGTCAAAACACACGTAAACACTTATTCCATATTATCGTTAAAATAAAGTTTGTAAAAAATAACAATATCTGTTGAAAATTATCGTTTTTATTTTTTTACTGTGTTTTTACTTACCTACCAATGGTGAATGTCTATCAAATAATTTTCTTTGAAAATATCAATATTCGTGGAGTTTTAACAAAAGAAAAACTAAATATTATCGCAAATATTGATTTTAAACATTATCATTTAGTTATTTGTTGCATAATAATGTCATTAATTGAACCGAATTAACGAAATTCCGATGTTTGTAGAGTAAGTTATAATAAAGTACACGTGTTAGGTATGTGCGATGCACCCATAATTTGTAATGATATTGTTATAAATAAAACTTAAATTCGACGGCCTCCATGGTCGAGGGGTAAGGCTCTCAACTACGAATCCGAAGGTCGCGGGTTCAAATCCCGGCGTGTGCAATAAATTTTATTTTAACTAATTTGTGCTGTTTCACAATTAATTCATTTAAAAAATAATATATAGTATATTTGCGCACGTTCCAGAGTGGAAGATACTCTCAGTATCTGAATAGCCAGGTATTTCCCCACCTTCCTCTTCCCCTTCTCCTTTCCATCCTCTATACCTTCAGCTTCACAACATTTCCAAATTGGGGATGCCATAGTCTCACTGGCTCCAGATAGTTGGGAGTAGTTGGGACTCTTGTGCGGTATTCATATAAAAAATTTAAAAAAACCACAAACTCCTTTAAAAGTGTATTGTCATTGACATGGAATCAGAACCGCCGTTAAGCAAAATATATTTAACCCTGAGGATAAGAACAATGTCTTATTCTTAAAAAGAACCGAAATCGGGACCCAGATCTGAATAGTCAAGCACAATACCAACCTTCTACTTCCCCATCTCCATCTTTTCCCCAACCTCACAGCATACCCCAAATGGGGATTTAATGACCTTACTATCTCCGAACAGTTGGAATTCTTATATAATATTCACATTATAAAAAAAAATATATTATAGAAGGTACCTACGTAAAAAGTTTTTTATGCGACACTATAAAGGTATACAACAACCTATTCAATAATGTAATAAACAGAGTATTCGCTATTTTAACGACCTCATCCGATGTATATCCAATGGTCCTAGCTACACAACCAGTGATGGATCCATTTTTTGTTGGGCAAAGCTTCTTATTACGTTCTATGGATAATTTTATCTTTGTAAAATGAAATAATTGTTATACTTGAAATTTTTGTAATGCAAATATTTCACATTGCGCATAATTTCGGTAAAATGGTATGGGCGCTTCACTAAAATAGAAAATTACTTAAATAATTGCAAACAAACAATCTTCAAAATGCTTGGCTTTAGAAATGGAAGTCATTGTAGGTATTTTGTAATTATCTAATACCCATATCCCTACCCCTACCCCTACACCTACATCTACCCCAATTTCACTCATACCCTTTACCCTGTAGAGGGCAGATACTGTATCACCCCGGAAATAGATCATCATTTTGAAGCGAAATGTTGTTTAAAATAGTTTTATTCGTGTTTAGTGAGCCAGATATGAGTGACTAGGTACTTTCCAATCTTCCTCTTCCCCATCTCTTTCCCATCCCATACCTTCAATCTCACAATACGCCATAGTCCATTGGTTCCGGGCAGTTGTGATTCTCGTACGATTATCATTAAAAAAAACATTTAATAAAATCTAAAATAGAAAGAATGGTCTTTATTCAACAGTTCATAAAATAATATATTTACTCTAAGATTATCTTCTTGATGAGCTATCGCAAAATAATTATTTAGTCTGTAAATGCGTAATACGAACCCCGTGGCTTAGCACCTTCGATTTATCGCAAAATCCGGCCCTGTAGACAGCAACATAATAATAAACCTAATAAAACTATTTCCTTTTTTTGTTTTAAGACACTTACATATTATAGGGCCTGTAAACCTTAATAACGCCTAATGGGTGCAGCTTATTTGGGAAACACATCGAAAGGCTTTTAATTCGGCAGTTAATTTAGGACTTCACTGCTGACCCCATTCCGCAATTCCACGCGGTGCCTCTGATCTCATTCATGAAAAAAGAAACAATAAAACTGTACATTTAAACATTAAATGTTAAAAGCATATGAGAGTCATTGTCTACCACATGCAATAAAATCAGCTTTAATGTGAATTCGCTTTCTATGGTCCTTCCAGTCTCTTTAGGGAAAGGAAATTCATTAATTTATTGCCCTCTTTGATCTTATTATGGTATATTCATGTCTACCAGCACCGCGCAGTACCAAAAAGTACAGTGCAGATACGACAACATGAGTTGCTTACATTATCGAAGACCACATTCATTATTAGTACTCTAAGAGCGTACGTATACGCGCATGAACGAGCCAGCACTGGCCGAGATTGTCGGCTAAAATATTTTGACGGTGCTGGTGGCCGCTGGTGATGTCTGCGTTTGCGCAGTTAGTATGAACATATACCGTTAGCACCGCTATCTTCGTCAGTTGGCGTCATTAGACGCAGATATTCCTAAAGTGGAGAAGATGGACAGCGAACAATCGGTTGAAATGGTCAGGGAATACAGGTTATAAAAATGTTAATAGGATTATAAAATTCCCAAACATGTTGTGACGGACGCTAACGCTCAGTCGATAGCCGTACTCGCGTCTGTGCTGTGTGTGTGCTGTGCTGCACGGTGTAATATGAATACTCGCGTCTGTGCTGTGCCTATACTGTACTGTTCTGGTCTGCTCGGTGCTGATGTGAATTGACCTTTACTTGTATTTGGTAGGATACAACCATAGAATTAAGAAGAAAACAAGAAATGTGACGTGTCCAATGATCCAAAAGTCTGGCCATTCGGCCTTAAATTTCAAATTCAGATATTGGTTCTCTCAGTACAGATTCAAAATCAATGGAATGGAATAAACCGTCACCCCAAAAGCAAAGGAGCACTTGTGCGATTTTGACGGTTTGGAGTTATGAACGCAGTTTGATTCGTCATTTATTAATTTATAATGAAACTGTAGTTCAATATTTAAGAAATATATTACACGAGATCTAAACTTCACTTCAAAATAATGATAAACAACTTACACTTGAATTTTTCACTCCGCAAACAGTTTAAATGTATTGTTTTCAAAAACAATTTTTTGCACAAGTGTCTAGCTTTTGGAGCAACGATACGATGTCAGGCGGTGTAAAATATAAATAGCCCTATTTTTTTGCTCCTTCTGGATTATAACCAAAAGGTGCTAAGTCAGTGGCTGCATTGGTATCCATTCAAATCTACATGGGAAGCATTTCTAATGTGGATTATTTATATTACTGATATTACTAAATCTGTCTGCATATATCCCGTAGGAACTTAGTCAAAAAGCTCTGTACCTATTCAAAGTATTTATATATTCGAAATTCAGTTTCAATTAATTTAAATTTTAATACATTACGTTTCAAGTGTTTTGATCTAACAATGAATCTTTCATAACATCACATTTTAAATATGTTTTTTTTGTACACCCATTCACTACCTCAGAACAGGTTTCACCTAGTGAGGTAGGTAATGTAAACCAGGCAATAATATAATTATGTAACATATATTTTATTTACATTTACACATGCGGTATTGTATGAAACTCTATAACGTTATTTCAATAAACGTCGATTTATCGACACTGAAACTGAAAAAAATAAATTATTTCCATACCTTTTATAAATTTCATTAGGGTTTTCATTGGATATTTGGCTATATCTCCTGGTTCTACAGAATGGCTTTCCAGATATCTGAGCCTTCTTCCCATCATAATAATTATATATTTCGACGGTTCCAACGAACAATGTTGGATGTGTAAATTGGTAACTTTGCGTAAGAGCTGTAGTAGTTGCAATCATATGTTTTTCCAATGAAATAAAGAAGAGTTTATGAAAAACTATATTTTTTTATCTCAAAAATAATAAAAATGTAGACGTGAAACTCTAAACGCACAGAAACAAAACTGAACAGCTCTAATGAGAATATACCATTTGCACATCCGACATTGTTCATTACGACCGTCGATTTATACCATGGAAATTGGTGTTTCATCACCTTGTTCACATTTCCTACGGAAATTGGCAATGTCCACAGTGTCTACTGCGAAAAGCTGACATTCCCTGCAGATGGCAGTATCTTACCCAGAAAGTTTCTATTCATTTTGTAGTTTAGATGTTTCACGATATTTCTATTTGTAAAAAAACCAAAGCAATGTGTTATCAGACGACTTCGCAATACGACGTTACTAACCCCCTATACTAATATCTAGAATATTCTTAAACTTGAAACAATTTTATTATTTGGGCTGCCTTCATTATCTCGTATTCGCGTTTTTATTTCGCAAAGGATTGCAGTTTTATTACGCCTTAACTGCATTTCGAAACGTAACGACATCTAGCGGCAGGGTAATTTATTATATTACTGCAAGTTTCGTGTCAGTTTATTAGTCGTAAATTTTAACAAGCTGTTTTTAATTCTTTCCCAGTTCTTTATATAACGTAAAATACCCTCAAAACCAAAATTTCGATTAAAAAGACTGTTTTTTCGTCTAATGAAAATGAGAGAGTATTTTCCAAACCGTGGCGAATCGATTTGCTAAATGTAACGTAAAGATCTCCAACCTCCTAACGATTTCATCAATTTGTTAATAACATACGTGATCGAACACGTATAATTTAATATCTTACGTGTATTTTTCAGTTTCGCCATTGACTTTAATATGCTACAAGTAATAAACGCGGTAGGTAATACTAATTTAATTAGCGAACATGTCGTATTTCCACCATGGATTTACGATGAATGCAAAAAACGCGAAATATGGCTGTGTAGATTAATGTTACTTTCATGTATTGTAATATTACTGTATGAGTTACCTAAGGCGTGTGTGTGGTGAAATCATTGACGAATGTGGAGATGTGCAAAGAATGCCAGGTTGAAGTAAGCATAATGATTCAAATTTTAAAAAAAGGACCCGAGGATGATTTTAACACGTAGAATAGATGAAGGCGAAAACTGAGTTTAAGGGGAATAATATGACGAGGAAGTGGATGAAAAAATAAGTTGGGGACCCTAAAGGAAGACATACACGAACGTGTAAATCTAACATTTACGGCAGGTCATTTAAAAAGCCATAGTATCTTATAATTAGCATGTATGATTCTAAGTAGAAGCAAGAAGTGTGATCCAAGACAGAGTTGTGTGGCTGTCCAGCCTACCTGCCTATCCCTGCAGAGAAGTGGAGTGATGATTCATTTGTTAGTTGTCTTGTGTTTTGAGCTGTTTTGTGGCCTGATTGGTAGATACTCTCAGTATCGCCCAGGTGAAAGACCACAATTCAGAATCGAAATATCATTAGCATCGTGTCTAGTGAACAGATCTAAATAGCCGAGTGTTTCCTAACCTTCCCCTTCACCATCCCTTTCTTCGATCTCCTTTCAACCTGCGACAAAATATGCCGTGGGCTTTTTTCGTGATCCAAAAGTCTGTCCATTCGAAAAAAATTACTTCACCGTCATTACATTTGGATCAAATGGAATAGCAATATACAATGCAGGCAATGTAAGAGAGACAGAGCGCTGTATTTGCTGTATTTGCTGTATTTTTTTACTCTCTCAGGGCTAGAACTAAAAGATACTAAGTCAAAGGCACGCCGGCTTCCATTTAAATCAACATGGAAAGCAGTGTTAATGTGTATTCTTTATTCTATGAGGATACCATAGTGGACTGGTATGGAGAGTCGGGACCAGTTGGAACTCTTGTGCGGTATGCACACAAAAATAGAAGTAATTAATCTGCCAGCGTTGAAAAGAACCGTTCGCATTTAAAAAAATAATTTTGTATTTAAAAAAAATACACATGTTTTAACATAACACATAATGCAATTGACACATTAACTTCTAGCCTTCGCATATATATTTTGGTAAAAACCATAAAAAAACAGAGGTGTTACATTTTTAATGATAGCTCTGCCTACGTTTTCTGATATCTCCGGATATTAAGTGTTATTAAACGTCGTATAAAAAAGGCGGTGTAAAATAATGGCATGGATCACTCCCATTTTCTACCCACGCAACATGTTCGTTAATCTAAAAAATGTACGAGCTATTTGGGTGTGTGTCTAGTTGCTGTTATAATGGACACTGGAACACATGCAACAGTTAATTTTAACTTGTTTTCATCATAATTATCACCAGCCACTGTGTATCTGTTGCTGGATGGTTGATTCCTAAGGCGCATTCCTTGTTTTAGGCACAAATAAAACAGCTTAAATTTTGGCGGGAATTAGTTTTGATGTTTTTGTTTTCGTAGAAAGCAATCACTTTGCAGTTTGACATACATATAGGTGAGACATACAAAATATAATAAGAGGGAGACAAAATTTAAAACGAAACGATGAAAGAGTGAGATAGAGGCATGCTTGCGTTTTATAGAATGGGATAACATATAAAAAGGTAAGAGACAGAACATCAAAGGAGGGACGGATTTTAAAAAAGTGATAAATTTTGAGTTATTGGGGAAAAAAAGAGATAGAACGTCAAAGGAGGGAGGGATTAATAAGAAGTGGGAAATATATCTAATCTGGGACTTTATTAACGTAATTTGTCCTACACTCCCATATTAGATATATTTCCCAATAACTCAAAATTGACCACTTTTTTAGAATCCCTACCTACTTTGGCGTTCTGTCTCTTTCTTGAGTCGGGAGGTTGGAGGTTTGTTATTATAAAGATTGAGCTTCAGTTACAAATAAATCATTTTGAAAATGTTCGTAACTCAGTAGCAGAAGGAAACTGGTGTTATCGAAGGAGACAATTTTTCAACCGATTCGCATTATCAAAGAGCGATATTTTTATTGGTGATTTTAAATATTTAATTAATGATTTTCTTGCAAAATCATTATAAAAGAAATATGTTTCTTGGAATAATAATAATAATATTTGGATGATTTGTATAGCGCCGTTTTTGTGAAAAATGTTTTTTTTTCCAATCCTCTATCTTGTCACTAACTATAGACGGTCTATTATTAGTACTTATGGCTAAAAAATTGCATTCACCATTTCGCCGATCTGTAATACCAAACTACGAGTATATGCGCCACTATTCTGTAGGAAACATTTTTGTAACTGTTTAAAACCAAACTAATTTATATATGATACTGGCTGATGTGTGTACCCGGCCTTGCTGGGGATTTTTTTTTTAATAAAGTTTTTAATAAGTAGGTACCTACTGATGTTTTCCATTTTGAAAATATTCTACCGAAAAACCTTATTCTTTTGAATATACAATCTGTGGCTAACCAGAGTGTTATAGCTATGGGCTAACCTATATAAAACATGGCGGGTTCAACTTTTTCATACTAATTTAAAAATGTTATAACAACAGTTTTACATATTCAAACTGCTTTCTAAACCTTCCCGGCACTAATAAAAACAAACTGTGCTATTTTCAGCGAAACCGGTCCAGTGATTTTCGAGAACATCGAGGACAAACAAACAAACTTAAATCGATTTTAATATATATATATAATTAAAAAACTTTTGTAACTTTTTTCCACTTATTTATTTTCGACCATACCGGTTTCACCCTATCACGGGCATTTTCAGACTGGCACAATTAAAACTAAATCTATGGTATATATACCATCGATGTCGGGAGTGAGTCCCCCTGCTTTCTAATATTGTTTTATTGCTAACGGTACTGTTTACTATTATGTTTTTAAAACTACTTTCGGGTTGGTTTATTACCCTCTGGAAGGTGGATTACATTGTGTTTATTTACTGAATCCATGGTATTTTTAAATATTATATAAAGTCATTTGAACAGATAGTTATTTCTGGTTTTATTTTTCCCCCATTTTAATTGTGACAGTCTGACGATGAAAACACAATTTACAATTCTTTGAAATAAAAATAAATGAAATCCTTACAGTATCAATAGGCAGCCCGCTCACTGGGTAGAGAAGATTATCTCCACACTTATGCACCTCTAACCACAGATGACGCAGGAAGAGGGAGATATGTTCCCTGGCACTGTACACAAAAATGTTACAATAAAATGGGATATATATATTTTTTACAATACGATACACGAGTATACGAATATAACTTCAATCCTTTCTACTATTAAAAAATATGTATTAAAATGAACGCACCATTAAATCCTTCGCAAGACTTCATAAAATATAATAAAAGTTATAAATAACACTATGATGAAACGCAATAAATTAAAACATCTAAACATCATAATATTATTCAATATTTGAAAGATTTGCTTCAAACCTGGCCACGTAGAAAAAAATCCAATCTTCGCCTAGAAAGGAATTTTTCGATTAACTCACCTAAACGTGTGCGAGTACCGCTAATTCAAATTTATTGGATTTCACGGTGTTCTATTAAGTTTACTGGGTAATAGCGTCTGACGACCGTGCCGCTAACTGCTTGATTTCCAATCAATTTGCTTCAGAATATGAGATGACGTGAAGCCGGTGTATTAATCCAATTCGCGTGTGTGTTAAAAATATTAACTTGTAATAACATGTGGTTAAGGGGATCCACTTCGCGAAATTCGAACGAAATCACGCACTCTATTATGCGGGTAACGAAAATGTTGAAATTCCCGCTTAACACCGGCCGCGTGTTTTGATTTACGTTTAAAAAACGTCACATGCGTGTTTTATTTAATTTTGTAAAGCTCAGTCATAAATATTAAAATATTTTTGGGTTGTATTCTAAAAAACTTAATTTGCCACTTTGAACAATATGACAATATCCGAAAAATGGTTGGTAACTAGGAGAATTTGGACATTGATACTTTATTTTTTTAGGTCTGATACTTTATTTTTTTCAAGGCTTATAAAAATACTCGCCAAAAAAATGTCTCTTTAAACCAAAGACCAACATGTGTTTTACTGCAGTATTTAATTAAATCATTTACCAATTCCAGGCCATCAAATTTCCAAACCAAAAGCACATGATTTTGCATGATTTATTACTGATTAATGTGGAAGAGTAAAATCAGCAGAGCTTGTTACAAATTTTCAATGTATTGGTACCTAACTTGAAGGGACAAAAGTACACTGGATATATTGGAAATGAGATCCCTTAGACGTATGCATAAATAAATAAAATAAAAAATAAAATTGATCATGATTGTAGACAGAGGTGATTTTGTCACGCACTTGAGGTAATTTTCCCACGAAAACGGCGCTACAGAAGTAATCCAATTATTATTTATTATTATTATTAGAGGCGTGCATTCCATATAGGGACATAATAGTTTCTTTCATATTTTCGTATCAAGCGGTAACTTTGTGATGTGACATTATGGTAAAAATAAAGAAGATATTTTAGGCCACTCGGACATTTACTCACTCCAATGCAATGATTTATCCCCTAGTTTTATCTGGGCAAAACATCGCGTAATGTTAATATCTGGGTAAAAGAACAGTTAAGATGTCTCACTAATAATAGGTTCTCGGAATTTGCTAAATACCTCTTAGAAATAGACCACACATTCAATAAAAATACAGGCACTAGTTTACTGAATAAAAATTAACTAGACATTAGACTAGATAACTTAGAAGCGTTAGAGATAATATTAAGTTAGGATTACCTGGGTGTAGGAATGCGGGAGAGGGAGAGGAGGAAGGGTGGGCCAGAACAGTTACAGGAGACAGATCTTTAGTACAGACTTAACCGGAGAGGGGTGGCCCTCCAGGGAGCTCGGCTCTGGACCTCCGACTAGCTCAGTTTTTGGCAGGTCAAGAAGCTCTTCTGCAGGGTCGTAGGCCGACAGGCAGTCTTATAATTGGGAACTGGGACTCGAGTACTTTGTCAAATGAAACGACCGAATGCTTTCAGACTCAGTGTTTAATTCAGAGGAAGGTACAGACATGGTGAATGTAGTTATGGTGAACAGTAGGCTAACCTAACCTCAAATGAATGTTACGGGCAAATTCTCTCTGATAGCCTCCAAAACGGGCATGTAAACAGGGACTCGAATAAGTTACAACACAAACAGGGGGAAATGTAAAGACAGCTCACGGTTTAAGTTGTAGTGGCAATTTGGGATCTCCGTGGAAGCCATTATCAGCCCTCCAAGATGGTGGCTTGCGTGTTTCTCCGAGACGTAGTGGGTGACGGGTCGGGAGGCCATCTTCAGAGCAGGCGAGTGAGTGTGCTCCCGAGACGGGTTCCGGGCGGGGAATGAATCGTGTCGCCGAGCAGAGCGGGAATCTGTCTTCGTGCGAAGTCTTGTTTGCGGCCGCGTGTCGCGCCGGTGTTGTCTTACGCGAGGCTAGGTTTTTAGCAACTTACTGACGTTATGTAACAATAAGAACAGCCAAAAATACTTATAGTAGACTCATTAATAATCAAATAAATTTAAATAAAAGTCCGATACTTAAAATATTCCAAATCAACAAAATACACGCCCTTCCCGGTCCGATACCTGAAATATATGCTCACTCACAATTTTAAGAAATGTAACAAGGATTGTATGCAAAGTGAGTGACGGTCAATTCTCTGCTGAGAAATCGGGCGAAATACCTCCCTTGCACCAGCCCAGTATATAAAAAAAAAACAGTCAAAATATTAATAAATATATTTTGAGGTCGCACCCAAACCGATTTATAAATCAATTGTACTAACTCTAAACTCTTGACGTTTCAACCTCAAACAATAAAAGTAATCACATTCGCTATAATATTTAATCATGTTTTGATTTTCGTAATAACAGTGTTTCGCAATGTTCCGACAAACATGCAGATGTTTTGTAATGTTAAACATCCATTAGCCAAACAAGGGACAAAAAATACATTACATATCCCCAAGACTTGGACTAGGATTATTAGTAACTTTTTTTGTTAACTTCGTAACATTATCTTTTTGTTATTTTTATGCGAATACTTTACGAGAGTCCATCCTGCCCGTAGCCAATGGGGCAATGGTATCAACAATTGGGGTATGTATTGAGTGGGGTAGAAAGAGATTATATTTCTATTTGGTAGGTGGCTATGGGTACCGCCGCCCTGGGAATCATTCATTGGATAAACAACACCCCTGCCATTCAGAGGTCACCCCTAGTGGTTAGCTATAGCAGGTGACCTAGTAGGGGTGCACGGGTTAATCCAGGTCTTGGCGGCAGAAGCATTTTCCCACCAACTGCGTGGCATTCCGGATCGTGAAAAACCGGTTGAGGGAGATTTTTTAAGCTCTCCAGCTGAACTCTCTCCACCCATCGTCAAGTGGGAGGAACGGATTCATACGTCCTGGACGCACTGACCCCCGGATTCCTACCCACCTCTCATATATTGTTCCTTCCCAGAACTTCCTCTCCTTCCTTTCCTTAAAAATATCCTCTAAACACCATCCCAAAAGATGACATTGGCCCTGAAGGAAAGTCATTTCCTCGGGGCCTCATCTGCGGAGTTTATGTGAATACCGTATTGTTTTCAAAAAACTCATATAAATTAACTACATTTTATTTGCGCACGCTGGGATTCGAACTCGCGACCTCTGGATCTGAACCCCATGATTTTAACCGCTCGGCCACGAAGATCGTCGGATTATGATAATTTTTTTATACCATGGGAAACTTTTGTTTATCTACGATAGTATTATGTCTGAAATCCATTAATCTAAAATGCCATAAATGTATCAAGAAAATCGTGCAATTTCAATTTCAAGACCCTACTTCGTGCGCTTCATGCTATTCCACATGTGAGTCCATTATAATTGATCGAGTCTCATCTCCAGATTCAATTAGCCCCAAATAATGGATGTCTGCGCTTAAAACCTACCTCGCTGCCATTAAGAACGAGTCAAATTAGTAGTTGTTAACCCATTCGCTCCCAAAATAATTAGTATTCGTATATCCCTAATGGTAGGCATAAAAAAACGTTGATCGCTTAAGTGATAAAAGCGCTTTAAAAATGCGTTTTTTTTTGTTCGTTAGAGAAATGGTTTCCTTATAAGCGTTCTCGTTATATACGGGTTTCACTGCAATGTGATTCTAAAGCTGTTTTTTTTCAATCGAGAAAGAAAAGGTTCACTTACCGTGTAATTCCTATAATAATTACAGATTCGTAACGAATGCAAGGCTGATCTAAGCGTACTGAGCAAGATTAAAAAAGTAACGCTTAGATGGTTTGAGCATGTACATGTTCTACATATGAAACAGTTCGAAAAAAATATCCATATTTTATTTTTTCTCTCCGAGTATCCAACCCGTGACCTCTGGGTTTGGAGTCAGATACCTTACCACTATTCCAAGTCGTTAATAAGATTATAGCGATTTTTGTTATAGCCGTGCTCTCTTTGTAAGCGTGTTCGTTATGACCGAGTTGGACTTCGCGTAGAATCTACATCCCTATATTTCACAAAATTAAACAATAGAGTGACAAATTCTCAAATTATATGGAGATTTTCTATGGAGTTGAGTATAGAACCTGGTAATTATCCACATTTTTTTAATACATTCTAAACACAATCCACTCTCCACTGTGTTGCCGCTAGAACAACGCTATTATCAATGATTAATGTGCGCGCATTTCTTTTATTGTTTCGGCTACGTGTAGTCATGTTTTTTCTACATTACATTATTTAATATCGCGTATATTAACGACGTGATTAATAATATAAAATAATCCATAGAATTTTAAGTGGATTAAATAAATTGACTTACTTCTAATACCTAGTAAAAGATAGAGCAAACAAATTGAATAGATTAAATTAAGATTTTTTTAATGCGGTGCGAAATGACACCATTGTCAACGGAATTTTTCTTTTATGTTGTGCAAACAATACTAAGAGTATCTACAGCTAAGCAACAATTTAAAAATTATTACAATTATAAAATTTAAATATGTGCCGGGAAAACGGGGTGGATCCGATCGGGTGAGAGAGAGTCGTAATAATGTTAAAATTGTGAGACAAAAAAATTCAAAGTTTACTTTTATTTTTCATGTTTTGAGTTTTATTGCAAACAAACTAATGAACAGATGAAAATAATAAAGCTATGAGTTCGTCCATATGATTAATTAATTAACTAATGTGTTATTAACAATATCCTAAAATCGGTTTTGTCAAAACCTTACTTCAATATCCATTTTTGATTTGACGGCCTCCGTGGTCGAGGGGTAAGGCTCTCCACTACGAATCCGAAGGTTGCGGGCTTAAATCCCGGCGTGCGTAACTAAATTCTATTTAATTAATGTGTGCTGTTTCACAATTCATTAATTTAAAAATAATATATAGTATATTTGTGTACGTTCCAGAGTGGAAGATATTCTTAGTATCGCCCTGGTGAAAGACCACCGTTCAGAATTGAAACGTTGCTTGAAAAGCCAGGTATTTCCCAACCTTCCTCTTCCCCTTCTCCTTCCCCTCCCAAATACCTTCAGCCTCACAACATTCCCCAATTGGGAATGCCATAGTCTCACTGGCTCCAGACGGTTGGGAGCAGTTGGGACTCTTGTGCGGTTATTCGTATAAAAATTAAAGATATATTTTTTTGATGTTAAATGTCGGAAATTTGCAGGGCGAAATTGATCATGTCACGAACATACAGAAAACAGTTGGACTTTACAGAGAAGGGCAACATAAAATGAAATTCAGTAATCACGTATTTCAGGAAGTGCGAGCAGGTAAAATAAGTCATAGAAAGGTCAAGAAAAAAAAACGAAATAAATAATAAATGTCTTAATTCATTGCGTTTATTTTTTTTACAAAACTTAACGGAAACGAAATCACCCCTCCCACGGGGCTGAAGCCAATCACACCTTAATTTGATGAAATAAGAAAAAAATATGTATACGTCTAATTCGAAGGATGAAGATTGCCATAACTTATCTTTACTTTTCACTTTTTTTATGAAATTAAACAGGTAAACGCAAAAAAATAAGTTGAACGACTTCACACCGGATTACGATATGCAAGAAAACAGCGCCCTTGAGGTGATTTTTCACAAAAACGGCGCTATACAAATCATCCAACTATTATTATTATTATTATTATGTCTTAAAAACAGACGGATTATTAAGATCTGATAATCGTCGAGCTTTTTAATTATGTTGTAGCGTGTACCTATTGAATACAATTGTTTATTCGCTAGACACATTTTTCTCCTTTGGTAACAACAGCAGCTAGCCTCACGGCCGCCAGTCGACATCTCTTTATATTTCGTCATTCTCCGGGGTACGCGCAACGCGGTGTTTTCTAATTTTTCCGAATGTATGTTTAAAAGTAAAAACGTAGTATTTTAGTGAATAAATTTGTAAATAACCTTTTAAGTTCATATTTCTAACTAACTAACCATCACGCCGTTTCCCAGTAAGGGTGGGTAAAGAGGACGGACCGCCAAGCAAATTATAATATTTATTATATAACCAAAGATCTTGACATACGCCTCTTGCTTGATTCACATTCATACATCGTCTCATACATTCTCTTATATTATTCCGACTCAAGTATTTGATTCATTTGCACATGTTTTCCTCGGGAATCCCCGGCTTCTTTTTCCTCTCATATTCGCGTCATATATTCTCCTTACACTCCTTTCTCCATTCATTCGCTCTACATACCCAAACCATCTAATCGTCCCTTTCTTAATATTTTTTAATTCATATTTCTTATTCCCATAATACGCCTTTGATGTAAAACAAAAAACTTTATTAAATTTTCAACTTTTAATTTCTACAATGGACTTATCCACTTTCATATACAACGAATCATTCCGCGTCTCAATCCTCTAACAGTTCCTTATGCAGCACAGCATACATCAAAAATATTTGCAATCAATCTTTCTTGGAAATACGGTGGGCACATGGAATTGCAAACATTTTAATGCAAATACCTGTTAAGCCAAATTCATTTAATTTATATTCACCCCGCCAAAATCCACTAGCAATGCCGGACACTTCAGCCAGCAGATAAATAATTCAAACAGAGCTTTTGATTATCTGTAATACAATCTATTTCACAAATCTGTGTCGTTTTCATTAAACGTAATATCGTGTTTGAAATCAACTGCGAACTAAAATTATGTATCTGGAGAGGATGCAATATTATGTTCACGGAGAAGGAATCGCTGAAACAAAAAATAAATATCATAAACGTAACCAACGAAAGGTGTTGTGTAAACAGTTAATATTTTTATTTTGAAGTTTCAAGATATACAGACAAAGAAAAAATTTAAAAATATATACGGTGCTGAGGGCCTACTTCCTGTAAAAGGTCTCCTATGGTACATCACTATTATAGATAACGCGGGAGAAAGCCAATACAAAAAGCCACTGGTGCACAAACACAGCACTAGATTCACTGAAAGAAGAGGCCTAAAAATTCCAAAAATTTCAAATAAATATGGAGGTCGAACTCTTGAATACATAGTGCCAGTGATTTTCAATAAATTTAATGAAAGCTATAAATTGGAGGAAGTGAGAGGCTTTGCGTGAAATCGATGAAGTTATGGATTTTAAATGAGTAATCTATGTATCTTTAAATTTTTATCTATGTATATTTAAATTTTTATCTATGTATACTTAATGGCTAAGTAAAATTATGTGCCTATAATGTTAAGTACCTATTTTATTTAAGATTAATATATATTTATTAAACCAAAAAGAAAAAGAAATGTTTGTGTGTATTACTATTACTATTAGGACTAATTAATTTTTGTAGAACCTGCAGACAAGCTGTCATGTGACCGCTTTGCAGGACTACATATTTTGCTCCTTTCTTTATTTTACCATGCATGTATTTATGTTCTTTGGATGAATAAATAAATTTAAAAAAAAAAAAAAAACGCATAATATATATATATAGATTTTTTACATGAATACCGTAGAAGAGTCCCAACTGCTCCCAGCTATCCGGATCCAGTAGTAAATATGGCATCCCTAATTAAGATATTTTGTTAGGATGAAATGAGTGGGTGGAAAAGGAGATGAGTATGAGAGAGGTTTTGGAAGTACCTGATTATTTAGATCCGGTCAATAAACATGGTCAAAGCTATATTTCAAGCAATGTTTCTACTTTGAAGGTATCTACCATTCTGGAACGTTCCGTAATTAGTCTATAAATATATATAGTCAGAAACATTCTTCAATATGCACACATTTTGTATTTGTATTCCGTGAAGTTGAACATACCTACTATGTCTGAAAAAGTATTACCTTCTGCGTGAAGTCTAGGTATAAGCGAATTTTTTAACGACTCTGTTCTGAAATTATTTTAAATCATTATTGGAAGTGCAATGACCACGCCATGGTATTATGGTGTATCGTCTTCCATTATGTAAGGGTTTGTGTGGTGAGGAATTAAACTCGTATATTGCAGGTTGGGAATAATTATTGCTATCGCAGAAAATATGACGCTATGGTATCAAAAAAAACGAGACAACCATTAATTCGCTTAAATACGTCCATAAGTCATGTTGTCTTATTCATACTCAATTGCCCTTCCATACACTTAGACATACGTTCACCATATAAAGTTAGACAGCCCTCCCGGTGGCGTATTTAAAAAACATATACCGTTTCAGTCACGGCGAGGACTGAAAGTAGTTAATTATTTGGCATTATTTCATAAATCGCATAGAAAGAAAGCGCCAATAGGAAATGGTAATGGAAACTAGTTACTAGACTGCATCGTTTGCATAAATTTATGGAAATATCTACCTAGTCTGTAAGATTATAAAAATTGACTGAAATTGCATAGACTTAATTAATGAGATTGCAAGTTACTTTATGAGAGCGAAACATCCTTACATATCTCTTTAACTACAGAAGTCTATTTAACTATGTCCAAACTGCTCGCGATACGAGATCTAAGGGGTATAATCTCTTACTTATCTCTTTTGCTAAAACAACATTTGGTCAAAGAAATTTCAGATACTTTGCAACAAAGCTAATGTACTTCCACTGACCATTAGACTGAACACAAATTACTATAAATATAAATTCGACATCAAGATCTGGATCACTAGTCAAGACAGGTCAAAATTCAATAATTTTTTTAAACCATCCCTATAAGTATGATTCAATGTTAAATTGACGCTTCAAACATTTGAACATAACATTATACTGTAAATTGTAAACTTTGTAAACATTGTAAACATTGTAAACTTTATAAACTTTGTAATCTTAGTAAACTTTGTATACTTTGTAAACTTTGTAATCTGTAAACTTTGCCTACTCTCAACACAAGTTCTCCTAGTGAAACTACTGGACTTTATTAACGACTCACCATTTTATAATGTATGTGATAATACTTACAAAAACATAATTAAAACAGTGGTATTGATACACTAAAGCTAATCTATTGTAGTTCATAACCATGACTGAAATAGTATAGACGTATGTATGAGACGATGTGTGAATGTGAATGAAGCAAGAAGTGTGTGCCAAGACCGAGTCGTTTGGCGATCCATCCTCTCTCCCTACCGCTGCGGGGAAACGGCGTGATGTTTAATTGGGTAGTTAGTTAGTTAGTGGGAATAGGAAACGGTGGTAATGGAAACTATTTAGTACACTGTATTACACTAGACTTTGCTATCATAATGCATCTTTCAATGTCATCAGTAAAGTATATGCGATAAAGGAAAACTACTCTATTATAATCCGTCACCATGAATAGAATAGTATAGACTTTATAAATGATTTTACACGAATAAAGCTACTCTATGAGAGTTGTTATCGTTACTGAAACGGTATAGGTTTTGTAGATACTAAGAGTAAGATTAATAAATTATCGTTCAAAGGAATTATTGAGGAGTCTTGCATAATAATTTACTTATTGTTCTCACATTCTTTATAATTTTCTATATATTTGGGTATATAAGAGCCCAATGGGCGTCAAAGTAAAAAAAAAATATATTATTTTAAAGGAATTATTCGTGAAATATCACAAATTATTCAATAAAATTTACTTGTGCTCGCCGGGATTTGAACCCGTGATATCTGACCACGGAGGCCATCATTTTAATATTCTTATTATGTCGCAATAGTAAAACGGTAACTTTTGAAATTAAGTGTAGGGTCTCTTTTAATTCCCTGCACAATAAGGAGTAATACGTTCTGGCCAGCGATTCAGACGAGGTACCTGCGAGCAAAAATCGTCTTTAAGCCCCTTTAATTTCGAACACAATAAGGTCAATTAGCAGTCAAAACCGGACGTAGAACGCGTCGACACGCCAAAAAACACCGTAAGCGTATCGACTTTCGAAGAGAGTAAGGCTCAGAGTGGGTCAAATCGGGTGCGTACCTCCTACAAAGCAGTCATTCGCGGTTGACTTCGCAATACAAACCAATTGCAGGACTGCAATAGGCAAAACCTAGTCACATCGTATTACGCTGCTTTGAATAATATTTATACTCACTTATTGTGTTATAAAACGTGTAAATGAATAAATAAATTAAACAAATATGACGCATCCTCAAAAGTTAGTTTCTCCCACCTAACACTGGCTTCGAGTATAATCCCCTGCTGAATATTAGATGACTATGTCCATTGGTTGACTGTTTCATAATCTACATGTAGTAGTTTTTTGTCCAAATCGCCGACTTAATTGTGCTCGCAATAGAATCGTAAATCGTGACTGATCTCGGTGCATGATACGAACTAATTATTGATACGGTATTGTATTTTCAAGTACGGTTCCAAACATGTCCATTTTTTCAAAATTTTCTTTACTGTCTTTTAATTTAGTAATTTTTCTTCACATGTTTTCTCTTTTATGAAAGAGAAAATATGTATGACTTGTTAAACCGGTGTCAACGGCAATGTTCAATAAATCTACTTTACATTTACAAGTGCTTTTTAATATAACACCTCAATACAACAATATTTCCCTCTCGTATTTTATCTTTCTTCTTGTTACATATTGTTTCCTTTGTTACTCTTTTATTGTACTTTCTTCTCTTTCCTTCTTTTGCATTCATTTCAATCTGCTTTCTTTTAATTCATTCTCCCATCATCTCTTTTCTTATGTTTTCTTCCCCTTTCCTATATATATTTATATGTGTGTTTATACTTTTTTTACATTATTTGACTGTCTCAAATTGTCAAAATAGAATGGTTTGCAAGTTCTTTGCCAACTTCTAACATATGGAGCGTTTCTTTTAACAAAACCTCCACATCGCCAACAAAATCATTAAAGAGGAAGACGGTATTTTTTTACAATTAAGTGTGATGGGCATGAAACGTTTTAATCCGTTTACCATTCATATGAAATTTAAAGAAAAAAAAACTTATTTTTAATGATAGGTAAAATAGTAAAATTGTGAATTCTCGAGTACCATCAAAAACTTTTTTGAAAATATTCGTGAATTCGTTTTAACATTTGATATTCCCTGAACAAAGAAGAGAACAATATAAAATATTATTTATTCTCCCCAACAGTTGGAGCGGTAATAACATAAGTTTACTAATAGCAGTCTTATCCACTGGAGATAATCTCAAACAGAAGTTGTACGTGAAACTTCAATAATATTTCCATCTACGTGAGTAATTGAATCAATTTGCAATTTATTTACACGGAGCAGCGGAAATCATAAGGTGTGTATTTGTATTACCGGTGTAACTGCTTATTACATTAAGAATTTGAAATGCTTATTTTTATTCAGTTTAGCAATTCAATAATATTTTAATTTTAAATTGAATAAGTTGAGAAAGGTGTTGTCATAAACGAACATCAAAGAAGCATCAGCTAATATGGGGTAGCTCGTGTTATGATAAGTACTGCATTACAAAATAATAATTCAAATGTAAATACAAATTATTAAAAACAACTGCACTTTAATGGAAATAAAACAATGTCAGTAACAACAGTGCAGTTATGGTAACCAGTAGACAGTCGTTACCAAATTAATACCACACGAATCGAAAAAATATAATTACCTTCAAGCAATTTCTCAGCAGGATTGGGTAGATAGGAAAGAACGCCACGTTTCTGTCTGGGCATTCTATATAAAATTTATTTATTTATTCTGGGTTTTTACAGATGTTCACACTTACGTGAGATCAATCAAGTTATAAAAATTCAGTTAATATACACAAATGACATTAAATTACAAATAATCAGAGAAAGGATACAAAAAACATAAAATTACAAAAACTCACTCAATTACACATAATGCAATAGAAACAAGAGAAACAAATAGAGACAAGTGATACATAATATAATTAGCACAATCATTGTTACATATTTTTAAGTAATAGCAGGATATTTTTTTCTGAAACTGTACAAAATATCGACAAAAATGTCTACATAGCATGCTCTATCTTATTATATAGTCGACACATTTGAGGCAGACGACTAAAGTAGGCAATATTATTTCTGGGTGTATTCAGGTGGAATGTGCTATGGCGTCTTAAACAATGGGAATTAGGTACATTTATTTCAAAACTGCTAAGACATAAAATAGTATCTATATGAACGTCAATTATTTTGGGTAAAGATATTAAATCAATCAGTTGCCTTCTAATTTTAAGTGAATTAATGTTTTTAATGAGTCTAGTTTTTGAACTGTTAATTCGTGGTGGAATTAAAACACTTTTGTACTCTGTTCCACTTATTTATTTTCACCAGGTCCGGTTTCATCCTACTATGGACATTTTCAGACTGGTAGTTGAAATTCTTATGCTACGGTATTTATATAAACTTAGGCAGAGGTACACAACAATGTCTCTATATAAATTATTAGAGACATTGTTATATCATATAGAGACATTGTTGTGTACCTCTGCCTAAGTTACCTACTAGGGAATAGGTACTGGGGTTTAACAAATTGAGTAAAAAATGGGTCCTCAAATTAATATAAAACCCAATTAACAGTAGTTGGTGGGATCAATCAGATTTCAAATTCCAAAGACTATCAAAAAGGACAATCAAAAGAGAAATTACCTAAATATGAAACCATGACAGTCACAAAGACTGTGATGAACTGGATGTAGAAAAAAATAAGGTTTTTGATGCAAGATTCCAGATTTCGGGAAATTTTGATCAGGTGGGTGTGCCCAGTGACAAAGCGACCCAAAAACAGACCGGGATAGAAGTGGGCGTGCATAGAAAAGGACTGGAGCAGAATGTAAAATCTGAGAACTGGAGAGAAATGACTAGAATCCAAAGCCGGTAGAAAACTTTTTATGGAGAAAGCTAAATCCTTCGTCTGGAATGTAGTGCCGCGGCCGTTGTGATAATAATCTTGAATTAAGAACACCTCATGACTTTAACAAGGAAGCATTATGTAATGTATGTGCAGAAGTGTGTAATAACTAAGATATATAACTCTTATAATTTCAGAAAAAAATCTAATCATCAGCAATGGCAGCATACGCCCAGAAGATGATATCACAGGAGATGCACCAAAAGAAGTTGGACCGAGCCGCGGTGGTGAAGAAAGCAAGCCTGTGCTCCAAGCTGGATGGACGAGGGAAGAGGTTCATCATAATGTTTTTGGACACCAGCTCGATACATGGACTCAATCATTTCACTAAGAAGGGAAGACATCCTGTGGAGATGTATGTAATAATTTGTATAGAGTCAAACATAACACTGGCCAACACACAATATTTCGATGCGTTAAAAGGTTTTTCCTATTGCTTTTTTTGCTTACTAGGAATATTCATCAAAATGCATAATCAGTTCAGTTTTGAAATATATCTTCACCTTTTAGGCTAAATCGTTGTTTCATACCTAATAAATCGGTCTTATTTAAAATTAAAACAAATGCAATATGACTACATTGATTTTCCTAGAGCAAAGTTTTGCATGAGTCTCGCTATAGGGTCCAACAAAAATCCCCATAAGTATGAAGATCCCTTCGTTTTTGGTGCCCTTACTTATATCTTGGTGAAATCTTTCTCTTTATCCTTCGCTTAAATTGCCAAGATTTTCGTGTTGCAGTCAATGGCGTAACTAAAAAGCAAAAAAAGTTTGACAAATTAATCGTATGGTTAAATCTTGCAATCCCTGTGTGATGTATGAAAGAGGGACGGGTAACAGGCCGGCGCATGCGCAGACGGGGGATTGAAGATGGCTGCTTGCCATGTGTGACAGGCTTTGGAGAATTTCTTAAAAAAAATTTATGATTTCTCATATTTAGCAAATTTCTAGGAGCTCCAAAACACAGTTTTTTTGCAGGATTCTTATATTTTTTTATACGTTTCAATAATGGGGTTTTAACAAAAAAAATGTTTCTTTACCCCATTAGCGACACATATAATAAAATGTATAAAAATCAGAGAAAAAAATCTATATTTTGTCTCTCCTGGAAATTTGCTAAATATGAGATACGGTTTTTTGTGTTGTGGGTGACAAATTGAGCTTAACATCTAGGACTAGTATTTTCTGTACTTTTGAATTGATCTCTAATTTCGCTGTTTTTTCTACAGAATACTATGGGTCATCATCGTAGCGCTTGCTTTATGGGGAGCTATTTACCTGAGCATCAGCACCTGGGAGCGCTACCAGGACTCGCCTACCGTAGTGTCCATGGACAGGGATATGTTTGCTTGGAATACAACATTCCCCTGTGTTACAGTTTGTCCGCACAATAAATTGGACATGAAGAAAATCAATAACTACATGATGTAAGTCCTAGTGAGAGTTATAAAATTACGTTGAAAATGGGTTCGTAAACCCTCCATTATTTACTTAACCGAGCATACATCATTTTTTGGGATGCGGTGGAACCAGAGAATACAAAATAAAGAGTAATGAGGAATGGAAGCATGCCACCTATCGCCGAGCTACCACCAAACTGCACGGACTATCAAAGCAGCTATGTATTTTTATTTTTTTAATAAATTTTTGGATACATACATTTATAGAAAAATAGGTACAAACGTTATAAACATTTATTATTATGTATATTTTTTTTTTCATTCAATTTATATATAAATTTGAATACATGTATATAAATTTATGTGTATTGTATATATAGCAAAAAACGTGAGGCCAGTGCGTGGGTATACTAATGTAACAGTTTGGAGCAGCAAAAAAAAAGTAATTTTTCATGGAATTATTATTTTATTTTTTTATATTTGTTTGTACATATATCTATATCTGTATATTTACAAGTTTACAAATTTAGCGAGTTTTTACTTTAAAATAATAACTGAATAATACTAATAAGATTGTAAAAGAAAACCATATAAATCGAAATATAAAAAAATTCCTTATTTTTTTGACCTGAGAAAAAACCGTATTTGTATAAATACATGGATGTTGAAGACAAGTTCAATAAAAATTATAAGTTAAATAAGAAAAACAAAATAACAAGAAAAAACTGGGGAAAACATAGAATTATTTTGCATTGAATGTTATGTGTTTGCTGTCTAGATGGTCGATATTCATGTCCCGGTTCCTTTGCTGTCACTGGAACCGGTATGTAAATTTTATCCGAGGAATCGTAAAATTTTAAAACCGGTTCCTTTTGGAATATTTATTGGAAATATATGAGCAAGTTCTTTTTTCTCAGAATTTCTTTGACAATACCCCCCTCCCCTGCCCCCACCCCAATGGGAAGGTAATTTTTTTTCATTATTTCTCTAATAACCCCTCCATGTTCTATTTTTATTTTATGGAACCGATTCCATAAGTAACTGGTTCCTCATCGGTATGCAATACCTGGAACGCAGTGACAACCCATTTCAGATATCAACCATCTCTATATCTAAGCATACACAAATACGGGGCGCCACTGTGCGCAGAAGCGACTTGAAATAGTATTATGGGTGAATGATGTTGGCGACTCGCGTTGTACACGCGGTTTTACACTAATCCTTAATTATTATTGGCCCATCCCCCTTGTTTCTATTACCTTTGATAAAGACATTTTCATTTTAGGAGGATGAGAATCAGAGAGCCGGCAGACAAGGAGCAATTCATCAGTTTTGTTAAATCTCTGGCAATAGCAAATTATTCCAATTTCGAAAATATCACTTCTTACCCCGGCATTGAAGGGAAAAATTACATGCAGCTCTTGGTCAACTTATCCAATAATTTTGATCCAGGTAAAAATACTAAGGTCGGAGTACTTCATGGAAATCCAAATGTAAGATTGTCATCAAATGGCCAATCAGCGCCATTTTTTTACCTTTGAACGGTCTCCGTTAATCGCCGATTCTAGGTCCGTTTCAGCTTTTGAACAATGTATGTTATGCAGAAAAACACAACTGTCATGTTGTTATGCTTGACAGCTGATCACAATTTGGTCAAAAGACCCACTACATATATATTATGGTGGGTCTTTTTTTTTACTATATATATTATGAGGATCCACTTCAGACGTATCATTCCTTGTCGCGAGTCATCAACAAATAATGCATTTCTATGTATAATTCTTCAATAATCATAACACACGATAATAATCTCACACGACTTGAAAACGAATGAGACAAAAAAATGCAAACTTGTCAAGGGTTTCCATTCAATTACCCGTAGATTTTTCCGTATAATGATTATTATTTTCTCAGCAGTTTGAATTATTTCAGGTCTGACAATCGGAACATCTGGGGTGAATTTGTTTTTAGAGCCAACAATAACTGAATTGGGATTGTGTTATTCTGTCAACTCGAAGATTGCTGTCTACAGCTCGCCGGGGCAAGTTGTTGAATCCAATTTATCTATTACAGTATTACCACAATTTTTCAACGTGGTATGAATTTTAACAACTTTCCGGTTTTGCCGGCCGGTTTTCGACGGTCAGTGATAATTCATATGCAAATACACACTTGCACCCGGCCGAGGACCTTTGCCATATTGCTTGCACCGGCTGTCGAAAACCGGTCATTAAAACCGGTGCATGGATCTTCCCGCAAAAGCCTTAAAATATTAGAATTTCATTCGAAAATAATCCAATTTTTTTGTCTTATTTAGTGCATTGAACCGCGTGCGCAATTATTACGTAAATATTTCTATTTTTTTTTTGATTTTTTGGTTACCTACTTCTTTAAAGTTTTTTTATCAAGTTTCACATAACGTAATATTTTTAATTTAGTTACAGAGAACAGAACAGAAGAGATATAGTGGAAGGGAACACAACCTTCTTCGTGCATCCCCTCGATGGGGAGATATTTGCCCAAGTCATCAACCTTTCTACGGGCTACGATGTGAGAAAGTTCCTTTCGTTACACTCTTATATTTTTTTATTTAAAAAAGCGTTTCCCTCAGAGACTTGAATATAATTACCCCTGGATTATATTTAGAAAAAATCCATCACCTTTTAAAGGGGGGAGGGACGTACGAAAGGGGATTTTTAATAATAATGATAATATCATTACGCAATACGAAAAAAATAATGTTTCTAAGAGAAAAATATATATTACCTTTTCTTAATTTACATAAACATTTATCAAAACGAATTCAGATATATGACTTTTTCTGACCGTCCAATTACAAAATTTTTAATTTCAAGTGGAGAATAATAAATGCAATCCTTTTCCGGCGCCTTTTTTAAATGTATAACCTTAACCGAAGTTTTATAACCTTTAATTAAAAATAACATAAAAGTTAGCGTTTACGAAAAAAATAAATTTAACCCTATTCTTTTTTCTCTGCATTTTAAAGAAAATACTTCAAATTATTTTTTTAAATTATTCAATATAAAAAAAAAATATTTTAAAACATTAGTAGGATAGTCAGAAAGGGGTCATATTTCTGATTTGATTTTGAAAAATTCTTAGTCTATGTACATTTAAAAATATTTAATAAATGTTTTTTTCTCTTTAAAAACATTATGTTTATCGTATTGCGTTAATACTCGTATTATTATTATTTCAAAGTAATAAATAATCCCTATCTGACGTCCCCCCCCCCCCCCTTATTTTACATTAAAAAATTCTTACTTTAGCTAATAAATACTTCTAATATACGTATACAAACTTTGGCTAGCGATTTCTGATATTATTTGGAGTAAAAAATCTGGACGGACTTTTGGTCTTCGGTGACTTTTTGTTTAATTTTTTCACGTTAAAACGAATGTCTTGTTGTTGTTTTAATTTGAAGATTTTTTTTTGAGAAACAGAAAAAAAACAACAAAAAATATCACCGAAGACCAAAATGCCTTCTAAGTACATTTTTATTTTAAATGAGGTCAGGAATCACAGGCTAAAGTTTGTCGGGTATATCCCTTAATAACCTGTTTTTCTTTATTTTGTCTTGTAATTCTATTCTGAATAATTTACAAAAGTATTTCTTATTTTATCAGGTGTTCTTGCACGGACCTCTGGAGGCCCCGGACATAGCCAGTCAAAGGCACACATCTGATAATGGATTCTACATGAAGCTCTATGTGACAGCTCTAACCATCTACACTTCTCCAGAAGCTGCTAAGTAATAATACCATTTTATACCATTTGTACCATATATACCTCTTGTACAATTTACACCATAAATATACAAGGTATCTGGGGGTAAAGTGCAGTAAATATAAATAGGACAGTTTTGGCCACTCGTGCATTTATTCACTTCAATGCAACGATTACCCCGCATTTTATGTAGGCAAAACGTCGCGTGTTAATATCCGGGTAAAAGAACACTTAAGATGTCTCAATAATAATGGGTTCTCGGAATTTGCCAACCACCTCTTAGAAACAGACCATACATTCAATAAAAATACAGGCACTAGTTTACTGCATAAAAATGGAATAGGAATTCGACGTAAAACTGATTAATTAAATTATCAAAAATGTTGTAACGATCTGGAAACCAATTTGGATGAGAAAGGGTCATCTAAACTATTGTTGACATTATTTATTAATACATCATTTGGCAAAAAGTGTCCCATTAAACGTGAAAATTTTTAAGAGGAACGGCTGCGTTGCCTTTTTCATACAAAACTTAATTTTGGATTTGAGCCCAAAATACCCATCCAAACTGAAAGACATATGTATTTTTTTTTAATTAAAGGTTTAGTAAATATCTAGTACGGATGGGAAATATTTTATTTATTACTGTTTTAAAGTATGAAGTGTAGGCCATGAAAAAAAAAATCTTAATTTTAGAGGCAACTAAGAAAATTATTTGCGGATTTATCGTTTTTTTTTTAACTATCGTGTTTTCTATTTAAATATTATAATAAAAAATATAAAAACAAATTAATAAAATAAAAAATTCGGGTCGATATTTTAAATTATTTACGGCAAATTTATGTTCCAACTTAAATTGGTCGTTTTTAATTTAATTTAAAATCTACCATAATGATTATTTTAATATTTCTTTTAAATTTTTCATTATATTTTCAAAGTGGACGGGGTAAAACTTTTTTTTTTTCATCACCTTCAGCCCCCAAATAATTGTTAAAGGTGCCTCTAAAATCGATAAAAATCAATTCCTTTAATGGTTATATTTCATAACGTAAAACAAAAAAATATATATATGAATTACTTCTAATGCGTACTAGATATTTACTATAATTTTTATGAAGAAAAAAAAATCATTAGCTTTAGGTGAGTATTTTGGCCTCAAATCGAAAATTAAGTTTTGTATGAAACGGGCTTAAGTTATGGCACTTAGGAGGTTTAACCTCTAATGGGACAAGAAAATGTTTACAACGTAGAATAAAATTATACGAGATTTAACTGAAATACTTGTTGCTTGTATATCATACTGTGAAACATTGTGAAAACTACCATGTAGATTAGTTCGAAACATGCTCCACTTGTTAGCCACTGAAATTATTTGTTATCCATAAACTAATCATAGTAAATTGTAGTAAATTGTATAAATTAAAGTTTTAGTGTGGAATAACAGTCAAAGGACATGCGATAGAGAGGTAAATCTTAGTCACTTTTCACATGTCGAAAGAAATTCACCCGATACAATCTTAATTGCATTAAAATTATATGGCGAAATCTAGTTTTGGGATATAAAATTTATTGAGGCTTCTTTACATACTAGTACTGCCATCTATGTCGGCTTTTGTCATTAATTCTGTCCACACCAATTAACAAAACATGTTTACAGCTCCAATTAACTTCCTTGTTCTTGTAAAACAGTGATACACAACCTTTTTTTAACATTAGTCGCAATTGTTTTTAACAGTAGAATCAATTGTTTTCGGCAAAGGAAAAAGGAAAAAAGTTCGGTATTTTTCGTTCCATATTGACGATTTTAATTTTGTTCCTTTGCTACTCCAATACTTTTTTTACATGTCAAACTTTTTTTACTATTGAACGAAATAGTATAATTTTTTTTTGTTTTTTAATGTAATTGGACATTGGTCCGTAAATAAATGTTTACTGCTTTTACAAATAAATTGGGAGAAACGCACTTTCGGCAAAATAAATTTCTGTCTATTTTTTTTTTTTTTTTTGTTAAAATGAATTATTTAAAAAAAGTTGATAGCGACATTAAAATTAGTTTTTTGATATCTCCAAAAATTACGATGGTATGAGCTTTCAAATGAACCTGGGTACAGCACATACCTATTCGTGATGTCTATAGGCATACTTCACAATTCGAATGGTAGTACCGCATACTGCCGCGCCAGTCATTTTATATACCATGTTGATCGGCCGGCCGGCAAGATTATCCTAAAATAACCAAAAATATCAACCTTTTGACGGCTTATATAGTCGGTACTATTCGGTATTTACCAAAAATTCTAAAAAAATTGTCCTCAGCATGCTCTAATTAATATGGTACGTTCATAAATAACGTGAAATTTCGTTATATGAGACAACCTCATTACCACGTTGATAATAATATAACAAAAACGCCTAAGCAAACAGTAACCACCGAAAACACGTTCTGTTTTTTTTTCTGTCAACTCGCAGCACATGCGCAGAATTCTTTAATAATACTTAATAAACACTACGCTATAATGAACTATCGGGAAAAAACTAACACTTGAACGTGTTTTCCTTTATATGAATACCCCACAACAGTCCCAACTGCTCCCAACCATCTGGAGCCAGTGAGACTATGGCATCCCCAATTGGGGAATGTTGTGAGGCTGAAGGTATTGGGGAGGGGAAGGAGAAGGGGGAGAGGAAGGTAGGTAAATACCTGGCTATTCAGATCTAGTCACCAAACACGGTTAAAAGCCATTTCAAGCAACGTTTCAATTTTGAATGGTGGTCTTTCACCAGGGCGATACTGAGAGTATCTTCCACTCTGAAGCGTGCGCAAATATACTCTATATTATTTTTAAATGAATTAATTGTGAAAAGGCACAAATTAATTAAATAAAATTTACTGGCGCACGCCGGGATTTGAACCCGCGACCTTCGGATTCGTAGTCGAGGGCCTTACCCCTTGACCATGGAGGCCGTCAGAGTGGAAACAATTATCTAAAAATAGACCACACCTGTACTGAAAAAGAGTAAAACCATTTATGCAGCCAACCTCTCCATCTGTAAATATTTTTAACGTGCAAAAACAGTCCTTTATTATGTCAATCATTTTCAATGACTTTTTTGGGTAGAAGAGGGGCCGCGTGCCGCGGGTTCTGCATCGCTGTTTTAAAAGATGGCAAGCTCAGATAAGAACTAATACCAGCTTTAGAAGTCTTATTTATGAAACTTTTAATTAAACTAGCTTTCTTCGTAAGTTATTGATAAAAATTATAGTTAAAACGTAAGTTATTGTGACGGAATGTGTAATAATGAATTTCGCCGGGTTTCTTTCGCCTAATTTATTTACTTTACATAGTTTATTCCGTCAATTATGTTTAGAGTAATAATTATTATTACTTTTCTTATTAGACTTCGGCAGATTCATTTAAATTATTGAATCAATTCGGACTGATTTACAATATAAAGTGAATTTATTCTTTTTTATTCGTTAACAGATTTGGTTAAAGGAGAGAGGGGTGTCGGAGAGGAATTATTTATTATTTCGAAATATTGATAGTATTATTACGCAATACGATAAACATAATGTTTTTTAAATAGAAAAATATTTATTAAATATTTTATAAATTTACATCGGCTTAGCATTAATCAGAAATATTACTTTTTCTGACCGTCCTATTGTATGTTTTACAAAATATTTAAAATTTGAATATGATTTTTAAAGTGGAGAAAAATATTTTTAATCCTTTCTCGTTACGTTTTTGTAAATAAACTTAACCAAAAATTAGTAATCCGCATTAAAAAATCAAAAACAAAAAACATTAAAGTTACGTGGTGTTTATGAAAAAATTAAACTACACACTTTTTCTTTTTTTTAAATTTATCTTATCGGCATATTGAAGAAAAATCTTCACAGCATTTTTTAAGGGTATTCAACTTTTTAAATGTGTTTGTGAAACATGCGTAGAACGCTCAGAAATGTGTAATATTTCTGATTTTATTTTGATAAATACTAAGCCCATGCAAATTTAAAAAAAACGTAATTAATATTTTTCTCTTTAAAAACATCATGTTTATCGTATGGAAAAATAATATTATCATTATTTTGAATTTGTAAATAATAACTCTTCGACGTCCCTCTCCCAGTTAACCACTTTGTCATCTAAATGTTTGTATTTTCTGAAACTTGCGAATATTCATAATTTAATAACAATCAATATTTTTATGCACTAGCTGATGTGTATCCGGCCTTGCTCGGAATTTTTTTTTAATAAAGTTATGAACTTGGAATTCTTGCTTGTCATTGGGGTGCCATAATTGATTTGACAGCGAAAGTAACTATCTCAAAATAAAGACATTCATTTGAATATTTTATTTCATTCCAAACGTTTATTTTTACAAAATATATCTAAATCATAAAGTTCTTAAGTAGGTACCTACTCGTGTTTTCCATTTTGAAAATATGCTACCCAAAAAACTTTCTTCTTTTGAATATGCAATCTGTAGCTAACCAGAGTGGTATATCTATGGGCTAATCTAAATAAAAAGATGGCGGGTTCAATGTTTTTCATACTAATTTTAAAACGTTATAGCCGGTCAAGTGATTTTTTTGAGAACATCGAGGACAAACAAACTTACATTGATTTTTTTAAATACATAGATATAGTTCACAGAACTCGGGTGAGTAGATGGCGCTGGTGAAGCATGTTGCCATCAAATGTCAAGAGCTTTTAGTGTTGTCACAAAGAGTATTTGGTTTTAATTACTAAGTATTTAACCGCTCATGGTTTTTTATTACAATAAATAATATTTTACGTTATATAAATATAAATAATATAAAAAACACATATTTTAGATTTTGTCTACCGGTATTATTTACTTCACTTCTTAAGTTCCCTTTTTAGGACAGTCAAATTGACAACCCTAGTTCATATTACATAATACATGAGAGAGAAAAAAAAGAAGCAGAATAGAAAAAAATGTATAGGCATATTAAATATTACATAATAGTTTATTTAATTCATGTGTGAAGTTAGATGGAAAATATTACTATGTAAAGAAGTTTAATATTTGGTATCAAAGACCGAAACATCCATCAAAGGTGGTATTTGCCTTCTTCCTTTAATAAACAGGGTTGAGAAATAATATTTAGATTCATATTCTTAAGTTATTTGTTTTCAGCCAAAGTTGGGGCGTTTCACAGAAATTCCAACACAATGTTATCATCAAATCCCAATCAGCGCCATTTTGTTTTTTTTTTTTACAAATGCTGATTTTAGGTCCGTTTCAGCTTTTGAACAATTTGTGGTCAGTAGAAAGGCACATCTGTTATATTGGTACACTTGTCAACTTATCACAATTTGATAGAAAGCTGAAACAGACCTGGAATCGGCGTTTAACACGGACCTATCAAATGTTAAAAAAAAAACAAAATGGCGCTGGTTGGCCATTTGATGATAATGTTGTTTAAATTTTTGCGAAACACCCCAACCTAATTCTAATTTTAATTGTTAAAATCTTATAGGAATCTAACAAGCTTACTACACTGAACTTATAGATTAATTTAATTTATTATTTGAAACAAATCTGTGGCTTAGATTGTGTACGAGACTTGTAGAACCCGTACAAGAATGAAGGGTATATGTTGAAGTATTATTTATCGAGGAGAGCAGATCCAGGTAGAGTAGAGTCTCTCGCCTGTTGGTGAGAGCCGGTCCGGGTAGAATAGCGTGTTAATGAGAGCAGGTCCGAGTAGAATAGCGTGTTGATGAGAGCAGGTCCGGGTCGAATAGTGTGTTGATAAGCAGGTCCAGGGTAGAATAGCGTGTTGATGAGAGCAGGTCCGGGTAGAATAGTGTGTTGATAAGCAGGTCCAGGGTAGAATAGCGTGTTGATGAGAGCAGGTCCGGGTAGAATAGTGTGTTGATAAGCAGGTCTAGGGTAGAATAGCGTGTTGATGAGAGCAGGTCCGGGTAGAATAGTGTGTTGATGAGCAGGTCCAGGGTAGAATAGCGTGTTGATGAGAGCAGGTCCGGTTGATTTTCACGGTGACGCAGCGTTTACAGTTGAGGTGTTACTTGATCCGAGCCGTGAGCGGGAACGAATCCGAATGTGATTAACTGGATAAAAAACCCTAGATGAATCCGAATGTATCACGTGTATGGGCTTTTATAGGCCGTACGGAGGTATTTTCGCAGGATTTTACTTGCACTTGTTGTTGATTTGTTTGTTTCAGAGGTCTTTCAACTGACGTGTTGTTATTGATCCAGTTTCGTACAAGTTTTAGCTTGCGTGAATTTTGTTTACGTCTTATTTATGTGCCTATATGGCCCGTTTGATATAGATTGTTTTCCAACATTTGATTTGTTTCAGGCTAAGTGTTTTGCAACGAAAATGCAGATTTCTGAAAGAATCTAACCTACCTCACAGTCCGGTGTACAGCTACAACCTCTGCAGGATAGACTGTCGCATATCACTATGTGTAAAGCTATGTGGTTGTGTTCCACATTTCTACAGACCGTCGGGTATATATACCATTCAATTTACTACTATTATTTTTACCATGAACTTTAACCTTTTCACTACATTCCCAAAAACCTCTTTTCAACAAAGTGGATGGCGTCAAGTTTAACAGTCAAATGGACATTTCAAAGCTCCATAGCTCATGATCGAAATAAATTTGACAGCTGAAAATACATAGTTTCTTATACCTAGAAATCCTTGCCACAAAGAAGCTGTGCAAATTTCACGACACCAGAACTGACCATTTGAGAGTTCTTGCTGCTACATACAGATAACCGAAAGGAGCTAACAGCTTTGATACACACCGGTGCATGTGCGTGAAACTCAACGTACACGAGCGGAACACCCGTTCATAGTTGATGTTGACTTCATGAGAACGGGTCGTTTCTCAGACTCGTTTTTATGTAAGTGGTTATTCACTTTGAACTCGCGAGCGCATGCATGACTGTGGGTGTCTATGTAGACTGTCGAGTGTGCGAGCGCGAGCACGGCGGAGCTCGCGACTGACTTGTGTTCACAACATCTACATTATTTTACCGACCTGTATCTCAACCCAGGAGCTACAATACGAGGTTTGTTCAAAGGAAAGGGTGAATTTCGAATTTTTTCGAAAAGTATTTATTTATTCATCAATATCCATTTTCACTCCTTCAAAGTAATCTCCCTCAGATATAATGCACTTATGCCAGCGCTTCTTCCAATCCTCGAAGCACTTCTGGAATGCGCTTTTCGGTATGGCCATCAGCTCGTTCTTCGATTCTGACTTTATCTCATCAATTGTGGCAAAACGCTTTCCTTTCATTGGTCTCTTCAGTTTCGGGAATAGGAAAAAGTCGCAGGGAGCCAAATCTGATGAATTCGGTGGTTGAGGCGTGATTACAGTGTTGTTTTTGGCCAAATAATCACGAACAAGCATTGATGTGTGAGCTGGTGCATTATCGTGATGCAAATCCATGATTTGTTTTTCCACAATTCCGATCGTTTGAGCCGTATTGCTTCACGCAAACGTTGCATAACTTCCTTGTAGTATTCCTTATTAACCGTACGGCCTGTTGGCAAGAACTCATGATGCACCACGCCATTGTAATCGAAGAAAAGAGTGAGCAAAACCTTCACATCGAACTTGGCGCGTTTTTTTCGGTTTTGGCTCTTCTGGCCGCTTTCATTGGGATGATTGGGCCTTGGTTTCGACGTCATAACCATATACCCACGATTCATCGCCAGTTATGACCCTTTTGAGCAAATCTGGATCGCCGTTGACGTCATTCAACAACTCCTGAGCGATACTAATGCGACGTTGCTTTTGCTCAAAATTTAGCAATTTCGGAAAAAACTTCGCTGCCACAAGTTTCATGCCCAAAACATTCGAGAAAATTGCATGGCATGAGCCGATTGATATGCAAACATCCTCTGCAACTTCCCTAATTGTGATTCGATGTTTTTCCAAAACCATTTTCTTTACTGTTTCGATATTTTCTTCGTTTGTTGACGTGCAACTCCAGGACGCTCATCGTCATTAACATCTTCTCGGCCTTCTGTAAAGCGCTTGTACCACTTACAAACACTTTCTTGAGACAAAGTGGATTTGCCGAATGCCACAGTCAACATTTTAAGTGCGTTGGAGCACTTTATTCCATTTTTAACGCAAAATTTAATACATATTCTTTGATCCATTTTTTTCAGAAGTAAAAAATCGAAGAACACACAAAAACGTGACTAACCTTTCCAGTTGTCAAAAACAAACCATTAATCCAAAATGGCTGATAATGCTAACATATGATAAACATATGTGTACCAACATAAGAAAAAAAAATCGATAATCGAATGTACACATCCCGCGAAAATTCAAAATTCGCCTTTTCTTTTGAACAAACGAGTATAATAAATAATAATTTAGTAATAAAAAATAGTATTATTATTTTGACCCATAAATTATAATAACTAAAATAAAGCGCATCTCGGGTTGGCACATAATTCTTTTGCCTTATCAAGTTTCTAATTTGCAGAGGATATAGCTATCGCTAGTAAATCACTACCAACAAGTTCAAAATTATTTGATCTAGGCTGGCACGGAACATGAATCACATGCTAAAACAATGCATTCGTGCGCACATTTTTTTTTCTTATTTTTTTCTTAAAAAGAAGGAAAAATATTCCCTGGTTATGAATAACCTGACAATATTTGAAAATCTCCTACTGCCATCACAGCAAGCGGAAGATGTTGCTTGTGTCGTAAATGGAGGACTCAGCCAGCCGAGGAATTGAACTCACGACGCCTGGGTGAGACCCAAACGCGATGACAACTCAGCCACTGACAGTTTGTCGCGAGTTAACTCGTGCAGTCGCGTGTTGTATGTGAACACGCCGTAAGAAATGTATTGGTTTGATACATCACGCCCGCGACTGCTAGTTAACGTGAACAAGTACTAAGTCGGCTCGTATGTGTAACGAGGTACCAGCATCTATCTTTCCTCCTACGTATAATAATCCGATCCTCTTCAAAGCCCACATTAACGAATCCCTTCCCACAGACCCCCTCTTGACCCGCCTCACAATTTGTGAAGTGTCACGTGATTATTTTAAAAAAAAAAAGATTCCTTGTTAAATTTAAAATGTACTAAATAATGTATGATGCAGGTATTGAAATTCTGTTTCAAATTTCAGCTAAAGACAAAGTCTGCAATGTTGATGGACTCCATTGCTTGGCGAATCACACAGGTTGTTATTATTGTGTCTCTTTCAAATTAAATAAATACTTAACACATAATCTAGACTTCAATTTGTTTATTAATTATTTTCCAGATTACGTTTTGAGCTTGTACGACAAAACTGCAAAAAAAAAAGTCTGTGAATGTTTACCAAATTGTGATGATGTCAATTATGTTGTACAATCAATGGTAAGTGAATACAACAAACATAAATATCATTTCTAATTGGGGTAAATACGTCGATTAAGTGTAGAAAGTTAATAACATGACACTAGTTTTATCATTATTATAGAAACACCGACATAAGAACAATTTATAGTATATTCAAATGTGAGGCTGACTCCCAAATTCAACATTTTTATATTGGACAGGATAAAATAATAGCATTAGGTAGGTACTCAATTTTTTTTGATGTTATAATTTTTTTTTTAAAGAGCCCGGTTCACATTTTTATCCTCTAATAAATGACTTCTTCGATAGAATTTTTTTTTTTTTAATTAACTCCACACCTGTGTGGACGGTCTTTCTAAGGAGAGGAAGGATTGAAATTATTGTAGGAGGGAGGAAACAAAGAGGCTTGCAAATCGTTCTACAGCCGGGCAGTTGAACTCATGAACGAGTCGTAGAAACGACCCGTTCTCATGTGACAAATGCCACCCGTGTACAAATGTTTGGCGTATTTCCTGACTATGCACCGGTGCCGAAGGGATCAGCCCTGCTAGTTGATCAAAGCTTCTTCCATTGAAAGTAAAATAAGGACAGCATTCCTACCTGACGCCTGTACTCTAAACGGAGTCGAGGGTTTTTTCAGGTATTTCGTGGCTCCAAACCAAAGGTGCCTGCCAAATTCAACAGTGGGGCATATTTGCAATTTGTACAGGGTCAGCAGTTGTGTACTATTAAAGTATCTACGGGCCTTGTACAGTATGCTCAGCTTCTGAGAGGCTAACTTGGTTGTGTCTGAGCTGGTTATTTAAGGTCACACCAAGCATATCAATGAAAGGCATGTTGGGAAGATTTCTTCCGTTAAAGGAGACTAAATTGTCATTTCGATCCCCTTTGCACGTAATCAGAGATGATTGGGTCTTTGAAACATTAAATTCAACGAGGTTATTCTCACCCCATGAGGAAACCCTCTCGGGGTAACCGTCCATTCTCTGCTTCAAAGCCCTCCGATCCGCTCGTCAAATAAAAAGCTAACATGGGATGTACTGTGATCCGTAAGAATCATATACATTTCAAAAATACTAAAAAACTTTTCTATGTAATTATTTTAAAATAGAGCGTCAAAAAATTATGTTAAAATAATAACAACAAGTTCGAATATAAAATTTCCTTAGAATATGCTACAGAATCATCTTCTTTCAGAAAGTACCATTAATTTCTGAATACCGTTTGATGGACTATAGTGCTTTTTAAAATTTATATTATTTTTCCTTTCTACCATCTTGGTGTTGCCATTTAAAACCATCTAAATTATCACGGTGCCCTCAATTTTTTCTACACTTTCTTGATGGACTGTACCAGCTGATTTTTAGTACAAAAATATTATTTTTCAGTCCTTGCAACCCTGGTTTCTGGGAACAAATCTCCAGTGGGGAATGGTGTCTTACCCCAAACTACGCTTTAGAAGGGATATTATTTTTGGGTTTACAGATGTATTAGGTAAGAATTTCATAATTTCATTTAATTTATTTTTTTTATAGAAGCAAAGTTGTATCATTTCCTCTTTGTATTCGGTTTCTCTCTTCAAATAACACTTGTTAGATTATTATTTTCGTAAAATCTTACTTAACCTACAACAAATCTCAGACATTTATTTTACCCTCTTGTTACTCTACCTGTTTTCCTTTCCAATCTCTTTTCCAATCAGTGATGTTGTTTCCAATTGTGTTTTTCATTCCAATCAGCTTTTCTCTTCAAATTATTTCTTCCTTTCCAAGTTGTGTTCCCCTCTCCAAACAGTGTTTCCCTTCCAAACTGTGTTTCTCTTCCAAAGTGTGTTTCCCTTCCAAACAGTATTTCCCACTCCAAACTATGTTTCCCTTCTAAACTGTGTTTCCCTTCCAAACTTCACTTTCCTTAATATCTGGGTTTTTTCCTTACAACTTGTGTTTCCCTCTCCAAACTGTGTTTCCTTTTCAAATGATATTTCCCTTCTAAAATGTGTTTGCCATTCTAAACTGTGATTTCCTTCCAAATTACATTTTCCTTAAAATCTGTATTTTTCTTCACAAATTATTTTTCCCTTTCAAACTTTCTTTCCATATCAATAAAACAAGGGAGAAGATTGGAAGAAAAAGCAATAGGAACTAAAAAAATATCTCTCAAATGGGGTAGTGAACCAAACAAGTTTGGAAAACTCGATTCTAAATATCTAGCAATAGATACTTTCTACATTTTATGCACGGTTTTAACCAGTGGCGGTTCGTCGTCTAAATCATTGAGAATTCATTAAAACTATTTTAAAAAGCAAAGAACATCGACTTCCTATCAGCAGATTTTCTTCTTCGTCAGATATATTATATACATATTGTGGAGTCACTTATTTAAAAACAAAAGGTAGGTATTAGATATTTAAAAATATAATACTATTTTAAGACAGCTACACTGGTAATACGAGAAAAGGAATTCACATTTGTAACGGGATTGCTACAAAACTAACCACAACAACAGATAACATTTGAAAAATATGTTTTTCTTATAATGCAAAAACTTTTTATCTTAAAACGAACAAAAAGTTGTATAAAAATTATTGAATTCCATCACGAAATAACTGTTTCAAATTTAGAAATACTAAAACAATAAATATCATTCACACAATGAAATAGAAAAAAACACAGAAAGAAGAAAAAACAAATAAAAAATGTCCAATCTCTATGCACTGAAATAGTGAATTTCGGCTTTGACGCATGTTCCGGAACTGTTTGAAACTGTAAATATGTTGTTTGAAATTGCAATAGATTTTTTAGCTTTTTATGTGTGGTTTGGGATTCGGATCACACTGTGTTCCTATTGGTGGTTTTTTTTACTATGAAGTCGTTGCTTGATATTTATGAATTTGTGACAAATACTATGGAGTAGTGGTGCGCTGTTCAAACTGAAGTAATATAATGATCCAAGTGAGTCTTGTCCGCTATAGTTTTTCTTTGGATATTCACGTTTAGTTCAAGTTCAAGTTCACAGCACAATCGCTAATTAGAGAAAACTGCCACTGGTTTTAACACGCAGTTGTCACGGGGACAACGCATAAACTTAATACAAGTTTAAAAAATAATCAAAATATGTCACTTATTAAGACTTACCTACATTTTATTTTATATAATATGTCGCGATTAATTTTCTTCATATTCTGAACAAAGATGGATGAGTGATGTCCTGATGATGATGTAAAACTATGTACCAGCTTCCTTTGGTGGCCAAAACTGATTGAAGGGAACAAAGTATTGCAACAGCAAAATTGAACAAATCATACTAAATATCTTTTGATTCCAGTTTCAGTTGGAGGCATGGCGGGACTATTCCTCGGCTGCAGTGTGCTGAGTTTCATGGAAGTGGTATACTTCTTCACCCTGAGGCTTTTCTGGTATCTGGTTAACTATAAAACGGACAACAAAGTCAAACAGAGTGACTTGGCTATCGGAAAGTAATAAAATAAAAGAAAACAATTAAAAATCCTCGTCACAAAATTATTTAGGTTGGATTTTAAATTATGTGTTACATTTCAACGCCAATGTTAGTGCACAAGTCGTGTATTTCTTAATGTTATTAGAAATTAGATTTTTAAAATTTATGATGGATAAGACAACAGTCATTCTTTAACCTCTCGTGTGCCGGACGTTCTGTGTGCCGTCCGCTTCCTAACTAACTAACTAACCATCACGCTGTTTCACCGCAGCGGTATGCAGAGAGGACGGACTGCCAAACAACTCGATCTTGGCATACACTTCTTGCTTCATTCACTTTCATACAACGTCTCATACATTCTCTTCTTTAATTCCGACTTGTGACATGGCCTGACTCAAGTATTTGATTCACTTGATCGTGCCATGTCTTCCTCGGACGTCGCCGGCTTCTTCTCCCATTCATATTCGCGTCATATATTCTCCTTACACTCCTCTCTTCGTTCATACATGCCCAAACCATCTTAGCGTCCCTTTCTTGATCTTGCTCACTACGCTTACATCAGCCTTGCATTCTTTACGAATCTCAACATTTTTAACCAATCATACATGGTTTCACCATACATTCGTCTCAAAGATCTCATTTCTACAGCATTCAGTCTACTTTCATCCTTCCTCTGCCAGTTCCATGCCTCACTGCCATACATCAGGGTTGGTATCAGCACTCCATTGTGGACTGCTAGCTTCACTTCTTTGGACAACTTTTTGTTTGCGCCAACCGCATTCAGTCCTCCATTAATGGAGTTTCCTGCATTCACCCTTCTTTCTTGAAAGTTTTTTTTTCTTTTCAATATCCCTATCAGTCTTTCCATCTTTTGTAAACATACTTCCCAAATACACAAACTCATCGACCTGCTCCAAGTATTCGTCATTCACAACTATAATGCACACTGTTTTCGTACTCTCTCTTTCAAACACCATGACTTTGTACTTACTTACATTCATCATTAGCTCATTCTTCATACATACTTCGTTCATCCTAGATACGAGGGACTATAGATCTTCCATACTGTTAGCAATCAGCACCGCATCATCAGCATACAACAGGCAACATACTTGCAGACTACTCCGCTTCCTGATGTACTATATATTTCGTATATAACTCACTTGTGTCTAACGAAAGTATGTTTTTGTAAATTGCACCATTTTATCGGATAATGTGTCTATCTGTTTATCAAAATTATAGATATGTTTATAGTATAAGTGATTTTCTCAGAATAGCTAATTCAGAGAAATGATGTTTTTCATGCTAATATCACCAAAAATGTTAAATAAATAAATTTTGAAAAATGAATTATTTTATTTTCGTAAGGCTGAGTAAATGTTTTTTTCTAGCAAATACATACAGTAATATAAATTTGAAAATCGGAAATACTTTTTACGGCTCTCACCAATTTCAAATATTTATTACCTGTCTTGTGGCAAACTCCACGGAATGCAAAACCCATCTTCTAATTAGTTATTTTGTTGACAAGCGATTACGGTTCGTTTAAATATGCTACCAACAGGTTTTAAAGTATAAAACCCATGAAAAGATAATGCGGGAGGTGAGTGCTGACAGCCATTTCCCTCACACTAAAGGTTGATATGTATGGATTTTAAAATATATGCAGAAAACGAAAAGTTATGATAACGATGGTTCGCTGTTGTGACTAAATTGTGGGTGGCTTTCTGTAAAGCCCCTTCACACTAGAGACCAAATTTTAGAATCCTAACATCCAATCGAAGATCTAAGCTATAAATTACAAAAAACTCGAAAAGACTGCTTTTAATGAAGTGATAATACACGCTAGAAATGCTTTTAATGTAGATTTGTATGAAAACTAATTTTACCAAATGACATAATATCTTTTTACCATTAGATCAACACAGCCAAACATATACGTATCACTATTATGGCCGCACTTGCCTGATATCGTATATCGCCATTCCATTTGTCTTTTAACACGTTGACTGCTGACAACGCGGCTCACACGTTCATACAAAACAAATGTGTTCAGTGTCTCTCGCTCATTTAACACTCTCTCATTTATATTTAATGTGTTGAATTACTAAGAATTGCAAGACACCTGATTGATATTTTATGTTATCAAACCATTTACTAAACCCGAAGCCATGACATCTACGTTCAACTGCATTATAAGGCCCAAGCTAGAGTACGATTCTGCTGTATCTTCTGATCCCATACTAAAAAAAATATATTGAAATATTCACTTCACAGAGAAGATATAATATAGACAGAGATGCTATAACGGGGGCGATGGGAAGAAAACAAATTTAACGGAGTGAAGGGTGGGCCTAGGCGAGAGCCTTTCAGTGAATAAATTAATCCCGACAGTATGCAGACAACTGGAATTGCATTGCTAAGTATTAGTATTTACTCTTCGAAAAGCAAATCTGCCTATGATCCACTCATCTTTTTTATAATTATGCCAACTCCTTTATTACCGTAGCCGTGTAATATCTCAAAATTTAAGTAAAACAATAACACGTAAAAAGGTTTGGTTTGTTTACAAAAACCGAATATTTTGTAATATTTAGTTGAACTCTTTTATAAATGTTGTATATTTTATCCACCGCACAAAACAATAGCATCAACAAGATGTGAACCGCGTTAAGTTTTAAAAAAATGATATATTGTTAATATTTAGAGTTATCACATTCGATTTGCTCTCATAATATTTATGTATTACGATTTTTTCTTGTTTTTGGGGATTGCCTTTTTGTTTCCATCTTTTTGGATGCAGCCTGTTTCAATTACGTTTACTGTTCAGTTTATTTTGCACAATTTATTTGACAAACAGATTTTTAATGAACACCCACACAAGTAGATTTTAGATTATAATATATAGCACAAAAATGTATACTAAAAACATATGTAACCCTTTAAAAAATATATATTTATGTAACTCATGACTATGGTCGAAATCTGCGACTTAATAATTTTAATTAATTTATGTGAATTATTTCTCTCATAATTTAATTAATATAATACGTGGCAGGTAGATTGAAATGGTTTTAGCTATATTCAGTGACGTATATGAATATTCCCTTCCTTTTCCCCATTTCCTACGACCTCCATATCCCCCAATATTAAGGAATGTCGTGGTTATGGTTGTAGTCCCCCTGGCTTCGGACAGTCGGGGACTCTTGTGTCGTTATCGTAAAGCAAAAATAAAATGAAAACATTTGTGTTTTCTGTGCGTGTCATACAACAATTTATAAGTATTTTTTTAATAGGTTGTCGCAACGAAATTATATTTCTAGGTAAAATTTTAACGTGGGTAAATAAATATTTTAATCAAGCAACATAATAACATGGAGGAATACATATTACTAAAGCAAAATATATAATTATCATTTTGTTGATTTTATTAAATTGCACAGGGCACATCCCTAATTCTTTTAAAAAAATATTTGTACGAGCGCGAGGCGAATCTGGTCTACTTTGTGGAGAGAATCTGGTGGGCCTGGATGACAGGGAAAGCGGCATGACCTACATCAGCTCGGGCATCTTACTTCCTTCGAAGGTCGCACGCCTTGTCATCAAAAGACTGCACAATTTTGTAAACCATCCGGGAGACTATATCTTCGTTAATATTCCAGCCATTGCAAAGTACGAATGGCATCCATTCACAATCAGCAGCGCACCGGAACAAAAAGGTGAAAAATTCCTAATGACTATATGTAATTTTATTTTTTACATATATTCATGATTAATATTTTCATAAACAATAATTATTAGCCTGAAACACTCATCCAAATTGAAAAAACCTTCCGAGAAAAGATAAATTTCGCCGACAGGACTCGAACCTGCACCCTTCTGATTGCCGGTCAGATGCTCTACCGTTGAGCTACGTCGGCTTATCGCAAACCCGCCAAGTTAATCATTATATACTAGTGTTTCATTCAATAATTACTGTTTTTATTATATTTCACCTGTAAACAACCAACTTTATTAGTATGAGAAAGGCTTGTAACAGCTAAATCCCTCAATAGATGGCGTTGAGACAAATTATGTCTACATTTTATTGGTGAAAAATGCTTTGACTTGTCAAATATTTTTATTAATTGATAAACTAAAGTTTTTAAGACAAGATTTTTGTGCATAGCGCAAAGGGTAACAATTATTTTTATAAACAATAATTATTAGCCTGAAACACTCATCCAAATTGAAAAAACCTTCCGAGAAAAGATAAATGTCGCCGACAGGACTTCTGACCGGCAATCAGAAGGGTGCAGGTTCGAGTCCTGTCGGCGATATTTATCTTTTCTCGGAAGGTTTTTTCAATTTGGATGAGTGTTTCAGGCTAATAATTAATTGTTTATAAAAATAATTGTTACCCTTTGCGTTATGCACAAAAATCTTGTCTTAAAAACTTTAGTTTATCAATTAATAAAAAAATAAAAAATATTTTCTATAACCTTCCTGGCAATCCACTTGATACTGCAGTAAGCCGCATAATGATCCTAGATTATTTAAAAAACATATTTCCAATACATCCTATACCTTGTTTTTAGATTGTCCATCCACTCACCGCATCTATCAAATTCCCATTATTTCCCTAATAGGGTTTACCATAAGTAAACTGACTCCACTAATGTAAGCTTAACTAACTAACTAACCATCACATCGTTTTCACCGCAGGGGTAGGCAGAGAGAATGGACCGCCAAACAACTCGATCTTGGCACACACTTCTTGCTTCATTCACATTCATACAACGTCTCATACATACTCTTCTGGTATTCTGACTTCTGACATGGCCCGAGTCAAGTATTTGATTCACTTGATCGTGCCATGTCTTCCTCAGACGTCCCCGGCTTCTTCTTCCATTCACATTCATGTCATATATTCTCCTTACACTCCTTTCTTCGTTCGTTCGCTCTACATTCCCAAACCATCTAACCGTCCCTTTCTTAATCTTACTCATAACGCTTACATCAGCCTTGCATTCTTTACGAATCTCAACATTTTTTACCGATCATACATTGTTTTACCACACATTCGCCTCAGAGATTTCATTTCTATGGCATTCAGTCTGCTTTCATCCTTCCTCTGCCAATTCCATGACTCACTACCATACATCAGGTTTGGTATCAGCACTCCATTGTGGACTGGTAGCTTCACTTCTTTGGACAACTTTTTGTTAGCGCCAACCATTCAGTCCTAATATTTCTAATTACTGCCATCTTTCAGATATTAGGCAAACCTTTGTCAAATGGAATCCAATTAGCAAAATAATTGTTTTAAAAATCGACAACAGAGCTCCTGATATAAGAAATACTTTACTCTCTGAGGGTCTACTTTGGCCGTTGATGGAATTTCCTATGGTGTGATATTAGTATAAATTAAGTTATTACGAAGAATTTACAGATTATTATTTTACTTCCACCTCTTTGTCTTTCGTAAACATGACTTTGAATTTTTAAAGTATTTTTCTGGCACTTTTAAAAATAATTAAAATATTCTTTTAAAACCGGTCTGTTCCTCTTGGTAAACCAGTTTTGGATCGTTTCTGTATTAGGGGCAAGTGAATAATTCGGATTAAATGAAAACAGCATCTGCAACAATTCCACAAAACTATCGATAAAACCATTGTTATTATATTTACTTCAGTAGTTTCAACCCGGTTCAGCTACAATTTCAATATTCTATCTATTTTTTCTTCATGAACAATCCTTTGCTCCTGATGAAACTGACGTATTGTGAGTTAAAAATAGTTGTTTAAAATAGGTATTTGAGATAGAAAAACTGTCTATTTTTCTAACTGTTTATTTGATAGTGTGACCATTGAGGAGTTTTCGCTGCTGGAAATATCAAATAAAAAACCTGATTCATGCTTAAAATATCACATTTCACCTGTCAAAGACAGCAAACAATATAAATTTTAAACAAACATTCTGGTTAGTGCAAAGTGAATGAACCAGATATTCTTAAGAGAAATAGCTATGTAATTTTCATGAAACCAAACCTTACCGTTAAAGAATGTTGGAAGCTCTTGAAAACAGATTTCTTAACTTTTCTTTCTTGACCATTCCAGTCTCCAAGAATTCACAAGAGCAGAGTTCGAGAAGAGTTTCAACGAGTGATCCGTCCAGCGCGCCCACATGCAAGCTCTGGGCCTGGCCTACCTCAATCCGCAGAACAAGGCTCTGGCGCAGAGGTTCAAGTATATGAGAACCAATCCCACCATAATCACATTCAAGACGCCCAGCTTGGAGAACTGCGAGCAGAGGGACTCTAATGCGTCCATGCTGACTAGGTTGGTAATTATTGAAGATTTTAGAGGTATGAAGTTCGATTCACATATAAAAAAACCTTCTGAAGAAAAAATGCATTTCCAATAATAATAACACATCGGGACTTGACACTGTTCATTGTACTAAGACAGTTATATCGGATTTACATATTATAAGGACTTTTTGAAATATCTATTAATTTGTATTCTTAATTTTTTTTCACACTGTTCATGTAAATGTGTTGATTACATTTTAATTAGTCAAGTATCACATTGTATATTAGATAATGATGTCCGTACTAACTTTACTATCAAAAGTTTCCAGAGATTTCATCGGACATTTCAAAATCTTTTTCACTTACAAACTTCTCGAAAACAAAGAACAAAAAATGTTGCTTCATAGTTCTTGATGGAAATAGTTGGGTTTACCTAGATTCTAGAACATCCAGACAGGAAAAACTTTCCAAGACGCCAAAGTTCATTGACCAGGAAAGCTTTTCCGCTTTATAAATATAACAACACCTTAACGTTTTCTTTCTTAGATATACCTGGATGGTCCATGCGGAGCCCCCTCGTCACACATATTCCGCGCCCAGCATGCTGTGCTGGTGGGCACGGGCATTGGAGTCACCCCTTTCGCCTCCATCCTCCAGTCCATCATGCACCGCTACTAGAGTAAAGGAAATGTCACAGTCTTCAATTGTGTACCTCCACAAACAGCCAGAGTTCTGAGGGTCAAATACGATGAGTTCTGTTTCAGCTTCAGAAAAGAAGCCTTCTAATGATTATAATAACAATTATTATTAATTAATTAATGGTTGTAATGATGTAATTAATTTTGGCGGTGTTACTTCCATTCATTTCATGTTCTATTTAACTTATGAATTTTTATAATACATAAAATTATATATATATAGAATTTTAATTTTTCTTTCCTAATGAATATCAAAATAATACAGGGAAATAACCTTTTTTTAAATTTCATATATAAAATAATGAACTCAATTTCTGAATTACACGTTACATGTGAATAATCTACATAGTAATTGAAAGAAGAGGTTCGAAAGTTTCGAATCCCACCGCTAGATCGCTCATAGTTGTGCAAACGACCGCTAAAGTGTTTGCACCGCCAAGCAGCCATTTCGAGTCAGTTATGAATAAAATGGCTACTATGCAGCACAAGATTTGCTTTCTTCATGAGTTCTGTAAAACTGAGTAGACAATTATAGTGCGAAATCAGAGGAGAATATGCGAAATTGAATTGCATCATGTTGAATAACCGAGTAGAATTTAGAATTTTTTCGTAATGAATGTAAAAATAATATAGTTAATTCTCTTAATACGTCATTGTACACTTTTTAAAGACATTCATTCATTAAGGGTGGGGTGTTTAAATGTGTTTAATTGACGTTGGGCGCCATTATGAAGTTTTTGAATTTGAACGGTCCTCGTTAAATGTTTTTTCTTAGCTCGCTTTAGTTTAGATGAAATTTTGATTAGTCGTCAAGAATAAAAACATTACCGTAATGGTCTTTGATCAAAGGCTGAAGCGAGCCGAGAATCACCATTTGACGGGAACCGTTCAAATCAAAAAAAAATTGAAAATGGCATATATCGTATATTAATCTATTTGATCAAAATTGATGAATGTTTAGACAACCCAAGATAACAGACGTAAAATGGATATACAGGGCATTCGGTATGTGGTGAATAACTTTACAACTGTGGATGGGAGACCCCAAGGCCGTCCAGAAAATTGAATATCATGTTTGTTAAAAGTACACAGTTTTCGAGTTACTAGATTTTTTAGAAAAATTACAAAAATTGACACACCTGCGCACTCTCTTCACTCGGTTACAATAAAGTAATTTTCTCAGTCTGCTTTTTTTAATTCCCTATTCCTTTATTTTCAGCTGATTTTAAATAAAAATGAATTCTGTAACAATAGCTTTTATCCAAAATAATAGTAATAATCGCCGTCTCTAAAAAATAAATAGCAAGTGTGATCCTATTTTAGAATCTCTATTAAACAGGCAGCTTTCGTCGGGCCTCCATTAAAAAAAATACACTACAAGAAAACAAACTTAGGGGAAAAATAGATCAATAAGCAAATATAAAGTTTATAGCTTTTCAACAACAACAAAAATTACAGCAGTAATTAATTGTGATGTATTTCGGATAGTACTGCTATTCAAGAATAACGTTAAGAAAACAGACTGAGAAATTTTTTACATTTGTGACCATGGCACCGAAGAAAGTGAGCAAGAGTATCATTTTTTTAAATCTAAAGAAAGCCCAATAACTTGTAAACCGTGGAAATTTTACTAAATATGATTTCCAATTTTCGGAACGGCTTCAGGGTCCCCCATCCACAATTGAAAGGTTATTCACCACTTACCAGACACCCTATATGAAAGTTCAGAATATTATCACTTGGCGGTAATATCTTCCATTATCGAACAATTTGATGAGAATATGGTGCATTGGAAATGTCCAGGGCAAAATATCTGAAAAAACCCTTGACTTTGTGCAGAAACGGGCTGTCCGTTTGATAGATCTATTTTAACAAACGGATTGCAATATTTGGAGCACAGACGTCAGGTGGGAATGCTGTCCTTGTTCTACCGGTATTTTAATGGAAGATGCTCTGAGCAACTAGCGTCATTGATCCCTTCGGAACCGGTGCATAGTCAGGAAACACGCCGATCGCGCCCAACATTTGCACACGGTTGACATTTGTCACGTGAGAATGGGTCGCTTCTACAACTCGTTCTTGTGTTCAATGGAATCATCTGCCGGCCTCTGTGTTTCCTCCATCCTACAACATGGGTCCCTTCAGGACTCATGTTCACTCCTTCCTATCCTCTAAAAGACCCTCCACACAGCATCACCAAAGATGATATAGGTCTTGAGGGAAATGATTTCACTCAAGGTCTCCTGTGTGGAGTTACTGCAAAAAAAAAAGTGCAACCATTTGGGTCTCACTGTAACGTTCCAGGCACTGCCCCCAAGCATGCATCACATATGCGAGAAGATCCAAGGTGATCGAACCATCACCATCGACCGGTAGTTGACCGGGGTGGAGTAGTCACCTTTCTTTGGAAAAGGATAAATAACCACTTTTTTCCAACTAGAGGGCACAGAGCCAAATTTCAGGAACATTTTAAAAAGCTTCATCAAAATTGGAGTTATTTCTGCAGCACACCTCTGCAATACCAGGGTAGGTATTCCGTCAGGCCCACTATCTTTGTTGACATCGAACCCCTATAAGACATGGAGTGCATCCCGATGCCAGATCCTCAGCTTTTTCATACAGAAACCGCAGTGAGGAGCCGACGGCAGGATAGCACCTTAATCATCGAGGGCCGAGTTTTCTGCAAACATTTTCCCTACTAAGTAGGCCTTTTCGGTGGGTGTATTTACTAGTGAGTCGTTGAGTCTGATAAGAGGTGGCAGACTGGGTTTGCAGAAATTTCGACCTATGGAGCCCGCTAGTGACCAGAACACTAGATTTTTGCTGATCTGCAGGTCGTGCTCGAATTTTGACCTATTTATGATTCTCTTGATTTTCCATGCCAATTTTTTATATCCTGATCTGTTTTCCGATGTCCGAGGTGTATTGTAGGCCCGGTAAGCTGCGTTTTTTCGTTAAAATGCTTTGGAGCATTGATGACTGAACCATGGCCTAGAGCCCACACCAGTTTGTTTAACAGTGGATTGTATGGAGCCATCCAGTCATTGCGGATGCGACGACTTCACCAATTTCCTGGGCACATCTAGAATGATCTGAAATCTAAAAACAGACACCTGACCACGGGAAAGCATTAAAATGTGCCCGCAGACCGAATCAATCTGCTGACTTGTAGTGCCACACTTTTCTCTTCAGCCTCTCATTTGATGGTCTAAATTTAAAGGGGATTGATGTCGTCACTAGGCAGTGGTCGGACAATCCTAAAGGCGCTGTGACCATAACCTTGTAACTATGTGGCACAGAGGTTAAATAAATTAATCATCATTATGCTCACTCCTCTTTTATACACAAGCGTTCGCTTCTATAGAAGAGAAACATTAAAAACTTTAAAAATACTGAAACTAATTTTTACATTTTCATTTTGTTAAGAAACATCATTGTACTCTGTAAACTGATTATTTTATTCAAAAATAAAAATAAAATTGAGGCTGAAATCATACATTCGGGCTTTTGCATTATTCTACTATTGCTTAATATCAGTGACGTACATTGCTCTATGATCGAACGTAGTCTGCCTACAGCGTATCCTCAGATTCTTTGGACATGTTCAAAACTCCAAAGAACTCCAACCTGGAGAAGCTCATGGTCACTGGCAAAGTGGAAGGCAGGAGAAGTAGAGGAAGGCCACCGATGTGTTGGAATGACCAAATCTCGCAGATGTTCGCATCATCGGTGTCCGCAGCTCTCCAAGCAGCAAGGAGTGGTGGAGCCTTGTACACGAGAGAGTTTGGAGTGGGGGTCACGATTCTCAGCAATGAGGAAGCGACTAAAGTAATATAGTTCAAAGAGATTTAAAAAATATATATTTCAGTAAAAAACCGTTAATTCATTACTATCTCCACAGATGGCATTGCAAAACAACATTTGGATAATTGATTTGAAACCTTCTTGAATCATAGCGGTGATGTTGGAAACTAAAAAAGAGAACAATTTATAAAAAGGTTAAAAATCTATATTGGAGGTACATAACATTATGTATATATTTTCAAAATGAACATTTCTTATAGCAATACGGTAACTTTTGAAATTCAGTGGGGGTCTTGCAGGCAAAAATCGGCCTTGTACCCCTTTATTTTCCTGCTCAATAAGGATTATTAAAAATCGTCTTTAAGCCCCTTTAATTTCGACCACAATAAGGTCGATTCGCAGTCAAAACGGAACGTGGAACGTGTTGACACGCCAAAATACACCGTAAGCGTATCGACTTTTAAAGAGAGTAAGGCTCAGAGTGGATCAAATCGGGTGCGTACCTCCCTACAAAGGTCAGTCGCGGTTGACTTCGCAATACAAACCAATTGCAGGACTGCAATAGGCAAAACCTAGTTGTACAAAAAATACTAGCCACATAAGCGGTATTTTTTTTAATTTAGCCACATAAGCAGTAATTTGTAATTAATTAAAACTGATATTCATGTTTATATTCTTTGCTTTTGATTTTCCATCAGTAGTCAGTGAAAAACCATAAACGTAAAAAAACAATTGCGCAGCCTGCGTTCAAACGCTTACGGGTAAAGGCATAGCACGCCGATCGCTGATAAAAATCTACGCATCGGACTGATAGGGGAAAAGGGCGTACGGCCTGCAGGTCGCTGCTTTGATATATTTTTTTTTTCATATAAATACCGAACAAGAGTCCCAACTGCTCCCAACCGTCTGGAGCCAGTGAGACTATGGCATCCCCAATCGGGGAATGTTGTGAGGCTGAAGGTATTGGGGAGGGGAAGGAGAAGGGGTAGAGGTAGGTAAGGAAATACCTGGCTATTCAGATCTGGTCACCAAACATGGCTAAAAGCCATTTCAAGCAACGTTTCAATTCTGAATGGTGCTCTTTCACCAGGGCGATACTGAGAGTATCTCCCACTCTGGAACGTGAGCAAATATTAATTAATTGTGAAACAGTACAAATTAATTAAATAAAATTTACTTTCCCATGCCGGGATTTAAACCCGCGACCTTTGGATTCGTAGTCGAGAGCCTTACCCCTCGACCATGGAGGCCGTCAAATAAATGTACTCGTACGTTTCGACGGACGTATTGTATTGGAGCGAAGTGTGGTGAGATCTTGAGTCCGAAGCGTACGTGTAATGTCCGCTAACACGATATGACATTTCGACCCCTTGGAATAACAATGTTCCACCAGACACGGCAATGTCATGCGATAATGTACGAGTAGAAGGTAACTTTAAGACCCATTATCGCATAACATTGCCGTGTGAGATAGAACTTTGTTATTCTATGGGGTCGATTTGTCGGAAATGCTAAATGCATAAAATGGATTTAAAAAATGGGTTGATAGGTTCTTAGTTTGGGTATTTTCTTTATTACAAAACCCGAACTAAGAATCTAACAACCTACTTAGCATATTTAATATTTACAGTTGGTACCTTGTATGCAACTGCAGTCTAATGTCATATTATAAACATTGAACATGGCGGCGTCAACGCTCCCTCAATATTTACGCGTTTTTATTTAAAGGAAGTAAAAACATAAGTGCATTTTTTTGGTATTTTCGCATATGAAAATGTTTTTTATTAATTTTTATGAATCTTACAGTATTACGAGTTTTTCTTTAAGTCCCAACTGGAAATATTTACCGCCAGTTGTAACTAAAAAATATAAATTCATCGAAGATAAAAATCAATTAATATACAACTATTGTGACATAAAAAAACATTCACAAATTCCTCTAGATATTTGTCTTTTTTCATTGTATATTATCATTTAATTTATTTTATGGTACGTTTTTTTAAGGTAGGCACAGCTTTTCGGCCTAATGGACTGCCGGCCACTGCTTGATACTTACTCGCACTTGTCTAGCTCATTCGTTGCATGCCTCTTGTCTGGACGGACAAAGCTAAGATTGTATTGTTTTGACAGTTTTAGTGTTTAGTTAGTACGGCCTTATTGCCCTCCTAAAATAAAAACAACGGTTTCTGTTATAGACCTAATTATTTTTCCGACATACTTGCAACACTAAGATTTTTTTAAATCCCTTGATTTTCCCACATTGAACCATAATAGATTGGCAAAATTCCAGCAATTCTAAATTACGCAATGAGAAAGGAAAATACAGCTTTTTTTTCAGAATCCGCATAAAGAAAAAAAAAGTTATTTTTGACTTGTCGCCACTGTACGTAATGTAACGAAATTCAAACGTATTTTTGCTACATCATACAATAAGGTGCTAATGCATTCAGGCAATACTACGTAATGACAAATAACACAGCAGTAGTAAATTCGATATTACCAGATATACACGTAATGTACAAACGTCAACATAAAAGTAAAACATTTTTTTGTGTTAGCAGCCGCTATTCCATACAGCCAGTGAGAATTTAGTCGTTAGTGCGGAGAGTCTTTAAAATAGAGTACTAGAAAAAGATAAGTGAATAATAAATAAACAAAATTACGTTCTTGTTAAATACGTATTATTCGATCATAATATAAAGCTAAAGATTTAAACCGATAGAAGTGTATTGCGGGCGTGTCTGTATGCCCGAAGTAAGCTCAATTTTACCTTACTTCTAGTTAAATTGATCAAACTTTTTCAAATACTGAATTTTTTTCTGATAATAACTAAAATTAATTGGTCTAGTTTTATGCGTAGGTTACACGTAGCCAGTAGCAAGGACAGTGATAAGTCGTAAAATCACCGTGTTGATAAAAGTGATACGTGCCGTTCACACGTGCAATTATGTGATTGAGTAAGCCTTTGTATTTTATTTATTTATTTACATCCGTTAAAGACTTTTACATTTACAAAATTTCTATTATATACTCATAAACATTGCGGTAGATAAGTGTGACTGATATAAACATTTAAAAGTATAATATAAGTAATGTTAAAGTAGACAAATTTGACACAGCCAACAAAATAACGTTTATGTGTCCTTCATCATTTGTAAATAAAATAATTGTGTACGTGTCAAAACAGCGCTACTACACCTAACTACAAGGATGCACATGTAGTGTGGAAGGGCTTAACCGAAAAATATAAAAGATTCTAATCGAAGCAACTAAATTGGCACTTATCGGTATCTTACTACTTAGGTACCACTTAACGCACTGTCTACACGCGGACAGTGACTTGAAATTAAATAAACGATCTAGTTGCAACTTACTTTAATTATTTTTTTTTATTATTTATTCTTTTTCGGGAAATCGAGAGTTAACATTAAATCATATTTATTAGCATAACAATCATATAACCACTTGTGGATTACCTCCTTGAGACTGTACCTAATAAGACAAGATATAAAAAAATTATACTAACAATTATTAAAAAAAATGTATTTATATAAAAAAATATATTTAAAAAAATATATCAACAATGATAAAAAAAAGATAAAAATGTATTCATGTAAATATAAAACAAAAATAAAAATAAACAAAATTGAAAATAACCAATTTTTTTTAATGGCTCTTTACAAGTATAAGAAAAATATTATATTATTACGGAATAACTTATTCAGGTGGTAATTGAAAATGTCCGCATATATTAAGACAAGATATCGTGTTATGATAATAAGACAGTAAATAATGTTTTTTTTTTTAATTATGGAACATTTGATGTAAAATAATTTATTTATTTAATTATTAAACATTAGATGTAAAATGATCAATATATCGAATTATTAAACGTTAGATGTTAAATAATTGATTTATTAAATATTATATGTAAAATTATCAATTTATCGAATTATCAAACATTAGATGTAAAATTATCAATTTATTGAATTATTAAACATTAGATGTAAAATAATTAATTTATTGTATTATTAAACATTAGAAGTAAAATAATTAATTTATTGTATTATTAAACATTAGGTGTAAAATAATTAATTTATTAAATTATTTAACATTTAGAGTAAAATAATTCAATTCTTAAACATTAGGTGTAAAATAATTAATGTACTAAACATTAGATGTAAAATTATCAATTTATAGATTTATTAAACATTATATGTAAAATAATTAATTTATTAAATTATTAAACATTAGACCTAAAATTATCAGTATATCAAATTATTAAACATTAGATGTAAAATTATGAATTTTTTGAATTATTACACAAGGGGTGTAGAATAATTAATTTATTACATTATTAAACATTTAGTCTGAAATAATTAATTTATTAAACATTAGATGTAAAATTATTAATTTATTGAATTATTATACATTAGATGTAAGATAATTAATTTATTATACATTACATGTAAAATTATTCATTTATTATACATTACATGTAAAATTATTAATTTATTATACATTACATGTAAAATTATTAATTTATCGAATTATTAAACATTAGATGTAAAATAAATAATGTATTAAATTATTAAACATTACATCTAAAATTATCAATTTATCGAATTATTAAACATTATATGTAAAATTATTAATTTATTAAATTATTAAACATTAGGTGTAACATAATTAATTTATAAAATTATTAAACATTAGGTGTAAAATAATTAATTTATTAAACATTAGATGTTATATTATTAATTTATTGAATTATTAAACATTAGATGTAAAATTATTAATTTATTAAATTATTATCGATATTATATAATAATGAGGTATAAAATAAAATAAAATAATATAACAGAATATAAAAATAAAATAAAAATCCACATATTGACTTGTAAAAGTATTAAATTCATAACAGAATTATAAGTCAGATAAACAATCATCGCTGTCCTTGCTACTTACTGGCTACGTGTGACAAAGGCATTAGTGTTTCTAAATTAAAAAGAATCACTTTGTTTACATCACTTTTTTAACATATATTATATGCGACGTTTCGATTCTGAATGGTGGTCTTTCACCAGGGCGATACTGACAGCATCTACCATTCTGGAACGTGCCGCAAATATACTATATATTATCTTTAATTAATAAATTGTGATATAACACAATTTAATCAAATAAAAATTACTTTGGCACGCCGGGATTTGAACCCGCGACCTCTGGATTTGTAGCCAAGACTCGTAACTACGGAGACCGTATAGTGTAATTATTAATTAATCAGTATTTCATCACCGACACCAATTTTCTATAAAATCGTATTATTCTGTAAATCATACAATAATCAAATCAGTGGTGGCAGAGTAACATTTTCGAAAGACTGCTTTCCAAGAAATTTGTCGCTGCTGTAAGACGCCGTCAAACAATAGACGGTGAAAAATGAATAGTAAAAAACAAACAAAGCTTCGTTAATGTTGAACATGTCCAATCACAATATTAATCGTACTAACTCGTATCGACAATGTGAACGTTATCTCTAAATTTCCATAATCGCTATCAGCGAGGTATGAAATGCGAACGAGCTGAAATCTGAGATAAAATTTCATTCTTGAGTTGCAAACAATTCGTTGCGGACCGTCCCACCGATGTGTTTGTGTTCATAATATTTGTGTTTTTTTTTTTGTAAAACAGGTTCTATACAAAACTGCTGAACGATAGTTTCCTTTATTTTGTCCATTTGTTAATTCAAATCTGTACTGACGTTCAAAATGACGAAATGTGTTGTTTTTTGTGCAGTGATTCTGTTTTTGATGACGGCTTCCATTGGTGAGTTATTTTTGCTGTTCCTAATTCAAATATTAATGCAGATGTTGTTGTTTTTTTTTTTAATTGTTGTAGACCTGTCTATTATTCTTTGACAAAGTAATTTGTCCTGTGTCTGATTTCTGTTGAAAGTTATTTATCATCACCAGTTGTTCAAATATCGCCTACTATAAGGAACTCCAGTGAAAAATATAATGGCTTTAAAAATATATGTATTCATGTAGATCAGGAAACGCCGATTCAGTATATATAACTTTCTTCGTATATAATTATATGTAGAATTTATAAATCGTTATTTAAAAGTGAATAAAAAATAATCTCATCAAAACACCGTGTTATGTTGCTACCATTGCATTTGGAACATCTGACGTCACGTGACCATTCTGTTTTTGGATTAGTATGAATGTTTTTTTTTCGATTTATTTCGTATTTTAAATATGTATTTTTTTAGTTTTGGTAAAATTTTAGCTTAATTTGGGTGACTTTAAGCACTATGATTGTTGTTCAATATAGACAACTATTATTCACGAAATAAATTAGAGTATTCATGATCAAACCAATTATTAATAAGAATATTATGATAATGTTAATGCTCAATACTACTATTATTCTTCGCGTTAAAGTTTCTAAAAGGGTACATAATGTTATTACTTATGTTTAGTTATGGTTTACCATGAATATATATAAAATTATGTACGGTAAAGCTCATCCTTGTTTTGACATTTGACATTCTAACCTCAAAACTGATAAAACCGACCGGTCATAGATTTGAAGCGTTTTGGGGACCTTTAGAAAATTCAAATTTTGAAAATTATTTTAACCACGAAAAAACGAAATAAACTGATATTTATGTTGGAACGTCATTATTAATAAAATAAAAAATAATAAAATTGGACTGGAGTTCCTTATTTATGGTAGGCGTGTTTATTATTATTTAACAGTTTTTTTCTCTATTTTCATAAGATATAAAGGTTTCATAAACTATCGATTTCTGTTGAAAGTTGAATCCATGTCCGTAATAACAGTTTTTCCTGTTCGAGCCAACTTCACTTCACTTTCAAAACGTCGTAGGCAGAGAGGATAAAACGCCACACATCTCTGTGTTAGTATACACTTCTTGCATCATTTACATGCGTGCACTCTCTTCTTCTATACCGACTCTTGATATGACCAGACTCAAGTGTTTGACTCACTTGTTCATGCCGTATCTTTTCTTATTTTGGCTTAGGGGTCTCTTTTCTACTGCATTAGATCTACTTTCGTCATTCCTCTGCCAAATCTATGCCCTACTGCCATACAGTAAGGTTGGCAACAGTACTTTACTAGTGAAAGGCCGAAGAATTTCATAACAATTGACTTTACGTGATATAAAAATTTCCGTACATGGCTTTACCCCAAATGATTCAATTTACGGATTTCTAAAATATTTCCAAATTGTGTACAAATAATTAGCCAAAGGTATTTCGACAATCACATTCTCTCAGGAAGTGCTCTCTGATAAGAAGTTTATTGATAACGTTATGATTTTGTGATAAAAGACAATGAAGGTACATTTGATAAGTCAAAAATTGATGCTATGATACCAATTTATGATATTCGTCAAATACGTTAATGAGGTACCCACATTAACGTATGTGGTATAAGACAACGAACAAAAATGCTTTGTTTACACGTTAATATCATTTTCCTTTTTTTATAATAATTGATGCCCTTAGATAAATGACAATTTTTTTTAAACTTCTGTATATATGTACCTTTGATGTAATTATCTTTTCGTATTTTTTTTTATTTTTATTTCTATTTTTTTTCACATTTTCTTCCCATATGTTTTTTATATTATTATTTTACCTTTTTCATTTTTATTATTATTATTTTTATATATTTGAAATTTAATTTATTATATTCATTTCTCTATTTATATTGCATATATTTCATGTGATATGGCAGACTGGGTTTGCACCACCCACCCAGTCCTGCTGGATTAAAAACTTAAATAAATGTTTCCAATCTAGTAGCTTTTATTGGTTGACATCGATAGCACTAAAATTGTCATTGATAAGTAGGTACTTAACTAAAAACTAACTAACTAATTAACCAACACACCGCTTCCCCGCAGGGGTAGACAGAGAGAACGAACCTCCAAACAACTTATTGATTTATTCACAATCACACATCGTCTCTTACATTCTCTTCTGTTATTGCGACTTACCAAGCACATCAATTTAATATAATGTAATTTAATATTTTGTAAATGAAATCCCCAGGGTGGGAAATCCCAGTGAGGATATCATTATTTGTTATTTTGTTATAAAAAATGAAGATAATGAAATAATATTATTATTATTCCGACTTCTGACACGTGTTCCTTGGGCTTCCCCGACTTCTTCTTCCATTCCCATTCGCGTCATATATTTTCCTTACACTCCGTTCTTCGTTCATTCGCTCTACATGCCCAAACCATCTAAGCGTCCCTTTCTTAATCTTACTCATTACGCTTACATCAGCCTTGCATTCTTTGCGAATCTCAACATTTTTCACACGATCATACAAGGTTTGACATTTCTTCAGCATTCAGTCTACTTTCATCCTTCCTCTACCAGTTCCATGCCTCACTACCATATATATCAATATAGTACATACTTAACTACACAGCAAAATATTCTGTGTCTCACTAAAAACTCACAAATGGTGTGCTCCGTCGTCACGAAATGTACATAGAATTTATTTCCGGTATTTTTTCAACTTATTATTTAATTTCCCCCATCAGCTATCGAGCTTCCTATAAAAAGGGACATATTATTTGTATTTTTTTTACTACTTTAAAAATCGAAGCTTTTCTTAAAATAACATTAGAAAAAATCCTCTTTTTACTGTAAAACATAAATCTATTTATCAACAGTACCTACTAAAAAAACTTCTGGTATCATGAAATTTATTCAGCTCTTTATGTCTGGAATCTCCATGTCAAAGCAATTACTATAATGCTGTCTATCATGAGCTATGACATGAAACTATAAAACATCGAACTGTCAAAAGATTAGACAAGTCGATATAATATTTTACATAATGTTACATACTTTTCAACGGTGACCAGATAATTCAACACACGTATGAATCGGCACACTTTGTGATAGGAAGTCATAAAAGGGAGATAAAACAACTAGCCAGAAAACCTAATCTAACCTAACCTATGACATACAATGCAGACTAACACCGAAACCATACAACTGCGCTTAAAACACCTCACCTTAGATTTTTTATTTTTTTTCACCAAGCACATCAATTTAATATAATGTAATTTAATATTTTGTAAATGAAATCCTCAGTACGGGAATTCTCGATTAGGATGTAATTATTTTCTATTAGGTTATAAAAAAAAAGATAATAAACATTTCTATTATTATTATTATTTAACCTTTTTTTCATTAGTGTTAACATGTTTTAATTATATTTGAGATATATTAATTAGATTTTTTTAAATATAATTTTCTTTTCACTTTTATGTATTATTATTTATTTTTATGTATTATTATTGAAACGTATGGAACGTATTGCATTGCACTACCCCTGTGCACCTTCTGGAATAAATTATTAGTATTATTAATAATTAAATAGAAGATTTTTTATTAAAAACTAACATGAAAACCTAATCTAACCTAACCTAATTAACCATTTGTTTAATATAATCATATACACATAATTAAATAGAGAAAACAATCATTAATTAGATTAGGTTAGATTAGGTTTTCAAGCTTGTTTTTGTTTTCGTACATTTAATGACTTTATGTCGATTTTAGAAAGTGTGTAAAATCTATTCACATCTACCAGAACCGCGCAGAGCAAAACAGTACAGTACAGACACATACGCGAGTATTCACATTACACCGTGCAGCACAGCACAGACGTGATTACGGTTGTCAACTGAACTGTCAACTGAGCGTTAGCGTTTGAGGATTTTATAATCCTATTCCCATATTTATTATTATTTTATAACCTATATTCCCTGGCCAATTCAATTCATTTACCGTTATCCATCTTCTTGGTTTTAGCAATATCTGCCTCTAATGACGCCAACTGACAAACATGGCGATGCGAAACGGTATGTGTTCATACTAACTGCGCAGGCGCGGCCACCAACAACGTCAAAACATTCTAGCCGACAATCTCGGCCGGTTATGGTCCGTACATGTGGGATACGTTACGTTTACGTACGTTGTAATATGAATATGTTCATAAATAATGTATGCAACTAAAATGTCGTAGTGTCTGTACTGTACTGTTCTATACTGTGCGGTGCTGGTAGATATGAATAGGCCTTATATACGAGTTGAATTGTCATGGAACCCTTATCATCTGTTCAATAAGGACAACGATTTCGTTAAAAGAACATCGAAACTCGGGTAAAGCCGGGTATTAAAGTTAGTAGTCTACATTATACGCATAATCGATGATTTCGTTTTTATTTTCGATTTTATTTATTTATTAATTTTAGTCAACAATGTGTTCTAGATTTGAAACAGATTTTTGAACAGCTAAACAAATAATAATATGATATTGTAGACACGGCATAAATATTATTATTATATGGTCTTAATATTTTACTATTTGGCGTGGCGGAATAATAGTCAATATCTCGGATGATAGGTAATACACTGGACAACCAGCTGCGTGCAGTCCATAATGGCTGAAATGCCATGTAGGCGCATAATTTTATTACTTACGTTTAGTTATGGTTTACTATAAATATAATTTTATATAGTTATGTACGGTGCAGTTAATTCTTGTTTTGACACCTGAGAACATAACCTCAAAAATGAGGTTCGGGATATTAGAAACACGGAAAATTTGATTCGAGTGCATGGTTGTATTTTTACACTTTGGTAGGCTGCGAAAAAAGGTAATGAGATGCTGAAATTTCACAATGCATTCTTCAATTAAAAGCGGTGAAATTTTTAAGATTATAAAACATCTCTTCCGTATTACTACTCCGTATATTGTAACGTTTTCCAGGAGTGTGAAAAATTCTAAAAAATACTGGTACTCGTACCTACTAAATTGTAAAAAATATTCCTTGTTATTTAAATCGTCAATCACTGCTGTATAAATTTTTTTTTAAATAAACCGTTGTAAGAGACTTATTTTTATTTGTTTTCATGTCATCTTTACCACCGCCATAACGGGGGGTTTATAATAAAAATGTTTTGATGATTTGTTCATCGCCGTTTTTGGGACAAATTACCTATTATTACAACTCATGGCTAACAAATTGCATTCACCAGTTCATCAATCTTTAATACCAAACTATATGTACAAATCATTTGACCAATGAACCTGATGCCGCGTTAAAACATACATGTTATTAATTTAATGTGCAGGTGGATAATATTATACAGGACCATACTTACCTGGTAGGGCACTTGAGATAAAGCTATCCTAAATTCGTACGTTGGTCCAAACGTAGTATGTATAATACGCAAGTGTTAAAAACAAAATTATTCAAAAAATCATATCCGATATAAAACATAAATTCATGCACGTAGAAACAGAATTTCAGGATATTTTTTCTTTTAATCCTCCATAGCTTATTTAGTTGCGGTTTTCTCTCCTTGTTATTTAATTCCCTTAGTATTCAGTGAAAAACCATGTATTTAATGTCATCATTTTTTCTTGCTCTGTTGTTATTTGTACCTACTTTATATTTAATTATTTACACCCTTAGTTTCTAAATTGTTATATTATAATACCTGCTCATAAATATTTTATGTCATAGTTTTATATTTCTATAATATATATATATATATATATTATAATAACAGATATACTATGTAGTATATCTGTTATTTTACAATTATATTAGATTAGGTTAGTTAGTATAAAGCGCACTAGAGGTGAACCTTCACAAAATTGCGCTAAAGAAATTTACTCTTATTATTATTATTCATCAGTATCCTTGAGTTAACTTTCAATGTAGGTCTTATTGTCACACACGTTTGGTTTTTGTAAACAAGCAAAACCTTTTTACTTATTTCTGTTTTACTTAATTTGGCGTCACGCCAAGCTCACCCCTCACCCCCATTATTTTAGTTTATTCCCCTTGCGTGTTAGGGCATCTCTATGTATTATTTGCTCAGCGGCATGCATCATCCAACAATAGAATTTCAGGCATTCACCATCTGCTTATCAAAAATTTCGTCTTACATGATATCATAATACTAAAGACTCATGGGCGAAATGTTGAGACAACATGTTTTAAACTATCGGTATTTAAATAAACCCACACGTGTATTATAAAATGCCGATGAAACCTGAGTAACATTAATTTAATTTTCAGCCGAAGACATGACACCTGATGACAAACTGCAAGAGCTTAAAGACCAAATTAAAAATATCTCTCAAGCTATACCCAGCATTAACGAAGCAGTAGTCTTGGACAAAGAGCTAGATCATCATCCAGAAGATTACGAATACGATGATGAAGATGAGGAGGATGATCCTGAAAATCCAATAACCATCTCACCAATCAGTGAACTAGATGAAATAAATGCGTTTTTAAAAGCAAAGACACTTCAAAACGCCACCCAAACAGATTCATTGGAAATTGTATCACATTCCAAAACAGCTGCAAGTTCAAATGAAGGTAACAATAAAGATGTTATTACAGCCATAAAAACTGGAAATATTACTGAAGATGGTGATTTAAATATTATTTCAGCCTCAAAAACAGAAGATATTAACGAAGGTGTTATGGAAGATGTAGTTGCAACCACAAAAACTGAAGATGTTGACGAAGGTGATGTGAAGAAGACTCCTTCCTTAGACACCCCATCCGAAATTTTGGAAGAAAGCAAAGGGATAGAACCGCTGACACCCATCGAAATATCTGCTGATTTAAATGATACGGATTTGGATTTAGAGGATCTGGCTGTTATCCCAATCCCGAAAGTAAAGGTCGAGCCAAGGATTGTTTCACGTGTAATCGATATCACAATCGGTACGGAAGAGTACACAAGTCTTTTATCCGACAATTTCCCAGATCCTTACCCAAATGAAGCTGTGAACTATCAATACACAATCGGATTTGGGCCTGGGTTTGGGGTAGAGATGATAGTCAAAACCATCAATTTTGCACCGGGGGATTATTTACTTATCATGCCAGGTATGCTTTCTTTTTTTATGATCTCCACACTACAACCTACATTCTCACACGATAGAAAGAGTTCAAAACATTTTCCTTAGATTTATAAATTAGTACCTAAATAAACCGAGAGTACAAAACTACTCTTACGTTTAATGAATTTATTAAATTTGAGCGATAGATGAATTATATCCCAACTAGTGTGTTTATTTAAGGGGGAGAGGGACGTCGGAGAGTTATTATTTGTTCATTCAAAATAATTATAGTATTATTACGCCATGCGATAAACATAATTTTTTTAAGTAGAAAAATATTTAATAAATATTTTATATTTTACATAAATATTTTGTAAAACGTACTTAAAATTTTTTGAAAAAGTAATATTTCTGATTATATTTTGATAAATGCTAAGCCCATGCAAATTAAAAAAAAAAAAAAAAACAAAAAAAAAACAAAACAAAACAAAACAAAACAAAACACAAAACAAAAACGTAATAACGTACTAAATATTTTTCTTAAACAAGAAAATCAACAACTCTGATTAACTTTAGCTAATAAACATTCATGTTCCGGCGAGAAACACAAGATTAATCATTTTTTTATAGAAATTCTGTATTGAAGAAAAAAAACTCCATACAAATTATCCTTCTGACGGGTATCGTTCAGTACGGTTGACGTCACGCTCACTTCCGCCTGCTATGTCTCGGATCCTGCCCGTTTAGGGGGCGTTCACGAATTAATTAAACTATGAAAAAAAACTTTAAAAAATATATATTAAAAAAATAAACTCAAATTCCCTATTCAAAACTTTGGTAATATATATCCATATTACAGATATATGGAATGTATCGCTGATTCAATACAAACATGTACCCATGAACTCATTTATGTACTCACGAACTTATTTATGTACTCTGATATTACTCCCTGTGGATGTTATTCCATAAATTTATTATTTACTACAAAATATTATACATACGAGTATGTATATCTCTGCCTATTGTAACTAATGTATAGAAATATTATGAAGATGTATAGAGACCTGAAAAATTCGCATAATTTTTTTGTGAAAAGTGGTTGTTTTTCAGTGAAATTCGCATTATTTTTGGCGAAATTCCGTTATATTGGTGATGTTCGCGTAATTTTTGGAGAATTTCGGGTTATTTTTGGAAAAATGGTTTTTTTTTTCAACATCGTTATGTTACCTTTTTGGAACTTTGCAACAAAATTTGTGCATATATGTACATACACATTTTTTTTGAAATCTAAAAATATTGACAGTTTTCTGCGTTTTCGAGATGAAGTTAGCTGCATTCCATTTTATGACTATTCAAGCTTGTCAACACCATAGACAAAAAAAAATATTTAGAACTAACGACATTAATGTATTTTAAAAAATATCAGAATACCACGTGAAAAATGCGAAAATGCGAGAATATTTACTGAGAATTTGCGAATTTCGCGTTATTCGTGAGAAAATGGCGAAATTCGTAAAAAATTGCGAATTTCGCTCTATCGCGAACGTGAAAATTTCAGGTCTCTAATGATGCACGATAGTTGTATATAATATATTATCGGATAAATATCATATTATGATATTTGTCCGGATACAGATGCGGATGCTTACAACGGATCTCCCAGCGGCTGAACAATGACGTTAAATAAAAATAATGTGTTTTTTTTTCTTTCTCAGGTGGTAATCAGTCCTCCGAGAGAAAGATCTTGTTCACCTATTTCCTCAAGACGGAGAAGAAGTACAAGCTCCTGCATCTGGATGAGTTGTATATGGAGTTTGTGACGTACAAAAATTCAGAAACAAACGCATACAAGGGATTTCACATTGCCTTCAGACGTGTTGGTGAGAATTTATTTTTTATTTTTATGCTTCACCAGAGTCCATAATGCTAGGAGCCTCGGCCTCGGTGGTTGAGTGGTTACGATCCTTGGCTATGAATCCTGAGGTCGCGGGTTCAAATCCCGGCGTGCGCAAGTCATTTCTATCTGATTAATTTGTCCTATTCACAATTTATTGATTTGTAGCATATTTGCGGCACGTTCAAAAGTGTCGGGTAATTTCAATACGCCGTGTTGTAAGACCACCATTCAGAATCGAAACGTTGTTTGAAATTACTTTAACCGTGTTTAGTGACAGGCTCCGAATAGCCAGATGCTCCCCCACCTTCCTCTTCCCTCCCCTATACCTCTAGCCTCACAACATACCCTAATTGGTGATGCCATAGTCTCATTGGATCCGGGCTGTTGGGACTCTCGTGCGATTCTCATAAAAAATCGAAGTAAGCACTATTGCATCCCTCATGTAGGTGCGTTATGAGGCTGAAGGGAGTAGAAGGGAAAGGAGATGGAAAAGAGGGAGGTTTCGAAGTACTTGGCTATTCAGATCTGGTCACCAAACATTGCTAATGCCATTTCAAGTATAGCAACTTTTGATTTTGAAATATGATATTTTACCAGGGCAATACTGAGAGTATCTACTCTATAACACGCCGCAAACAGACTACATACATGCCTTTTTTAAATGTGTTTGTCAAATAACAAATATGAAGAAAAAAAACAAACATGTTTTCGCACGCCGGGTTTCGAACCCGCAAACCCCGGATCCGAAAGGTGGTCGCGAAGGTGGTATTTTCTTTCCAACCCTCCTCTTCCCATCTCCTCTCCCTTGATCCTCACAATATACCCCATTTGGGGATGCTATAGTCCCACTTTCTCCGGACAGTTCGGACTCTAATACGGATAAATATACGAACATATACTTATATATGGATTTTTGCCAAGCTCGTCTAAACCTTTTATCTTGGACTGATAAACCGGCCCGTAGTGTCACTGGCTCCCGACAGTTAGGAGCACCTGGGACGTGGTATCACATAAATTAAAAAAAAAATAAAACTAACTAACTCACCATCACGCCCTTTCCCCGCAGGCGTAGGCAGATAGGACGAACTGCTAAACAACTCGATCTTGCCATAACTTCTTACTTCATTCACAACCGTACATTCTCTTCTGTTATTTTGACTTTTGACATGGCCATTTGTCAGGTATTTGATTTACTTGATCGTGCTATGTGTTCCTCGGGCGTCCCCGGTTTCTTCTTCCATTCACATTCGCGTCATATATTCTCCTTACACTTATTTCTTCGTTCATTCGCTCTACAAGTCCAAACCATCTAAGCGTATCTTTCTTAATATTAATTATTACGCTTACATCAGCCTTGCATTCTTTACGAATTTAAATATTTTTCACATGATCTTACATGGTTTTACCACGCATTCGCCTCACAGATCTCATTTCTACATCATTCAGTCTACTTTCATCTTTTCTCTGCCTGTTCCATGCCTCACTGCTGTACATCGGGATTAGTATCGCTTCTAACTAAATAGTATAACTTCGCTTCTTTGGACAATTTTTTATTAGCTCCAACCGCGCTCGCTCCAACTTGAATATTATAAATGTATTTTTTGTTCTATTTTTTGTCATCGCTTGATTCATGTATGCACTGTAGTTTTTCTGTATTTTTTTCTCATTTCATGTTATGTGTTTTGTTTAATTGAAAAGTAGTCCGTTAATATATAAAAAAAAATAATAATAATTTTATTTTTCACTGGCAAACTTTTGAAATTATTTTGTGATGTTTTATCTATACCACATAAGATAAGAAAAACGTCATTGAAAATTAATTAAATCTTTTTCCTTCCATTCATAAACTAATAAGCGATATTTAATCTCTCTGATGTGCACCCGTCCTAGCTCGGGAGTTTTTTTTTTTTGGAAAGTTATGAAGTTCTGAATTCTTGCTTGTCGTTTGGATGACATAATTGATTTTACAGTGAAGGTAATGCCTTGTAACGTCTTTTACTATCTCTCAATAAAGAAACATTCATTTTAATATTTTATTTCATTCCAAACGTTTAGTTTTTCAAAATATATCTAAATCATAAAGTTCTTAAGTAGGTACCTACTTGTGTTATCCATTTTGAAAATATTCCACCCAAACAAACTTTCTTCGTATGAATATGTAATCTGTGGCTAACCAGAGTGGTATATATATGAGCTAACCTCAATTTTAAAGGATTGGGGGTAAATTAAATCATATAAATAAGTCGTCGCAATGTGGATTAACCACAGTTTGAAAATGGCCTTAAACGCCGAAACAGCTGTCACAATAATAACAACTAAAAATACTTGCAGAACTTAATAATAACATTATTAAATTTGATTTAGATTCAATTTAAAAAAACATGGCGGGTTCAATGTTTTTCATACTAATTTTAAAACGTCATGGCAACAGTTTTACATGTTGGATTTCATTCAAACTACTCTCTAAACCTTACCGGAACTAATAAGAACAAACTGTGCTATTTTCAGCGAAACCGATTGAGTAATTTCTAAAAAATCGAGGACACACAGACAAACATTTATTTTTATATATAGAGATTAATACCTAATCGAAAATAGATACTGTTATCACATTGCGTTGATTTTAATCTTGTCAAAGAAATTTGTCTCGTCACTTGAAGACTTCTTCTAGAAAATTTATATTTTTCTTTGAAATCATAATTATCAATATTCTGAGTAATTATTTTTTTTTACAACCCGTTTTCATTTTAAAACAATTTTATTTGATTCATGAAAGCGAGTCTAATTTGAAGTAAAATGGGGTCTTAGGATTTTGCATCAGATGACGTCACATTTTTGTCAATCTCGTTCGCGATAAAGTCTTGAACGGTATAGAATGACGTAATCAGAGTCGAGTTCGAGCGTTTTGGTTTGTTTGGTTTTTAATCATTTTTAAAATCCATATAATAAGTAGGTGCGAATAATCAAATACTTATAATATACATATTTAGAATTGCGCGTTGTTATATTTTATATGCAGTGTCAGGAAACCAGTGGTACAAGCCGGAAGCTGGGGAATCTATATCACATAGAGAACCCAGAAAAACTTTTTTATTTTTATTTTAGAATTGAGTTTTTTTTTTCTTAGACGCATTTTAAAAGACAGTAAACAACTGTTAAAATCGGCGAAGTTGAATTTTTTTTGTTACAAAAAAAATGTTCAAATTTGGACCCGATTTACCCGAAAACGAAAGCTAAAATAAAATAAAAAAAGTTATACGGCAAAATCGACTCCAAATATGAAATAGATTTTTTACCAGTACACCATACATACACGGTGTAACAGCACGCACTCGAGAAGCTTTAACCAATGATTTTTTAGCATATTTGGAGCAACAAACGTAGATGGCGTTTTAGTCTCGGCTGGTTTTTTTTTTCCAAAAATTTCAATAGGTTCAAAAATTCTAAAAAATTGAAAAAGTTCAATAATTTAAAATATATCCTTAGGTGAAATCATCACCACTACCACTCCCGAGCCCACTGAGCCTCCCCCGGTGACGGTGGCCCCGCGGAACGAGTCGGCCCTGTATCTCGGTGGCAAGACCGCCCTCCAGTTCCTCAACGTCTCGGATGATTTCAGATTAGGGCTGGCATCCATTGCGGAACTGTACTGCAACAAGAACAATATCACCATTGATGAAAATGTCACCATGTAAGTCCAAACTACATACAGAGTGTAACAGCAAGTACCCGAAAAATTGTAACCAGTGATTCCTGTGCATATTTGCAGGTAAAAAATATATAACGATTTTTTTTAACCGTCCCAACCCTCCACCCCAACCCTAACCATCCAACCCTCCACCTCGACCCTAACTGTCTAATCCCTACTGATTTTTTAAAATGTTTTTGAAGTCAGCAGAGACCAAAATGCCATCAACATGTTTTCCTCCAAATATGCTCAGAAATCACTGGTTAAAGTTTGTTTGTCGAGTACGTGCTATTACACCCTGCATATGTATATTTTTTTTAATATGTAGTGTAGTCTTTTTGTTGAGATTGATTGTCACCTCTGCTCCGGAGCGATATGTCGCACTTCTGAAACTACACAGATATGAGTCAAAGTATGTGAAACTTTAATAACGGCCTTTTAAATTTTGCATCTTCACTGCGTACCTATATAATATTTATTTATTTATTTATATATTTATACAGCATAACATATTTCATTAACATAAAAGTATGAAAAGAACAAATACAACAATAATAACAAAGAAATAAAAAATAAAAGTGTAACTAATACAAAGAAACAATTAAAAGGTATAAAAATGTATAAAGTACAAATGTATTGAAACGTATAGAGCATAAAAAGCAATAAGATTAAAAAGTATACAAACTTGTAAAAATATAAAGTACTAGCTGATTTGTACCCGGCGTTGCTCGATATTTTTACTTGGCATTAGGGAGCCATAATTGATTTGACAGCGAAAGTAACTATCTCCAAATAAAGAAACATTCATTTGAATATTTTATTTCATTCCAAACGTTATTTTTTCAAAATATATCTAAATCATAAAGTTCTTAAGTAGGTACCTACTCGTGTTATCCATTTTGAAAATATTCTACCCAAAAAAACTTTATTCTTGTGAATATGCAATCTATGGCTAACCAGAGTGTTATGTCTATAAGCTAACCTAAATAAAACATGGCGGGTTCAATGTTTTTCATACTAATTTTTAAATGTTTTAGCAACAGCTTTACATGTTGGATTTCATTCAAACTACTCTCTAAACCTTCCCGGCACTAAAAATAACAAACTGTGCTATTTTCAGCGAAACCGGTTCAGTAATTTTCGTGAAAATCGAGGACAAACAAATAACCTTACATTGATTTTCATATATATATATATATATATAGATAAAAACTTATACAAATATAGAGTATGACAACTTATAAAAAAATAAAGTATATAAAACTTGTAAAAATATAAAATTATAAAAATTTAATCTATAGAAACTTGTAAAAAATATAAAGAATAAATACCAAATAAGATTAAATGAATAATATAAATGCGTCATAATTAAAAACGACATACGGAATACAATTAGTGTTGACGTAGGCGAATCTATTTAGTTTCAATATATATTTTTTTTTTCATTTAGTTAATCAAATTTTACAAAGCTATTAAGTCAATTTGTAATGTTTTTCTTAGTCCTCCTCACTAGGGGTTCCATGTGCCGAGGCGGACTGGGTTTTATTTAAAAACTGGTTGTTTTTAAGCTCCTACGAAGTTCTTTTCGAGATGCTGGATAACTCCTGTTCTTTGATTTCTTTGAGCCTGGTTTTGATTTGATTTTTGAAATCATTTGCTTTTTCTATTTTTTTTTTTTTTATTGCCGGTGAAAGTGAATTATATAGCTTAGTGGAGAGATATTTATAATTCCTTTGTCCAAAAGCAGTTTTAAATTTTGGAATATTCATAATGTCATTTTGGATCGCTCTTGTGTGGTGAAAATTAAGTTTCTTCGGTATTTTTGAACTTTTGAAATGTTCGATTAGAACATTCTTAGCATAGATATTTTGGATGTTAGGTACTGCAAAATATTTGAAAATTCTATTATCGGCGTTCTTATGGGGTCTTTTAAAATTGTCTTTATACACAATTTGGATGTTTCATATGGTTAGTATTGATACTTCATATTACAGACAAACTTAAATTTAAACTAACAGATGTACATATAATAAATAAACAACAGTTTTAGTATGTGTATTGTGTATTTTACATTTAGAAAATATGAATAATAATGTTTTCTAGTGTTTAGATCTCGAAATAATTGTTCAGGTATTGTTTTAATAAGTTTGTTTGTTGTAGTGACCATGTTTTGCTCTCAATTGTTCGGAGCTAGTGGGACTATGGCATCCCCATGAGGTTATCTTCTACAACTAAATTTCATGTTATTTTTTTTTATATGAATACCGTACAAGAGTTCCAACTGCTCCCAACCGTCTGGAGCCAGTGAGACTATGGCATTCCCAATTGGGGAATGTTGTGAGGCTGAAGGTATTGGGGAGGGGAAGGAGAAGGGGAGAGGAAGGTGGGGAAAAGGGGAAATACCTGGCTATTCAGATCTGGTCACCAAACACAGCTAAAAGCCATTTCAAGCAACGTTTCAATTCTGAATGGTGGTCTTTCACCAGGGCGATACTGAGAGCATCTTCCACTCTGGAACGTGCGCAGATATACTATATATTATTTTTAAATGAATTAATTGTGAAACAACACAAATTAATTAGATAAAAATTACTTGCGCACGCCGGGATTTGAACCCGCGACCTTCGGATTCGTAGTCGAGAGCCTTACCCCTCGACCATGGAGGCCGTCAAATGTTATTTACAAATAATCACATTACAGCATGCAGAAGACAAACTTTTAGAATTTTTACATAATACCGAATAGTACCTACCGAAGATTTAAGCTGTCAAAATTTTGATAATATCGCCGTCCCGCCGATAAACGTATGATGTTACAGTTCATAAAATGACTGGCGCGGCCATAGATATCACTGGCGCGGCAGTATGCGAAACTGCTATTCGATATGTGATTCGTGACGACACTAGCGGTTGTTTTACCCAAGTTTACTTTGAAAGCTCGTAACTTTGTCATTTTTGGAAATTTCAAAAAACTAATTTTACCGTCATTATTAACTCTTTAAATATAATATATTTTACTCAAAACAAAATTAGTACTCGGTTATTCAGATCTGGTCACCAAAAACGGCTAATAAAAGCCAATAAGGAACTCCAGTCCTATTTTTTTTAATCAATAATGACGTTTAAACTTAAATACCATTATGCATCGTTTTTTTTTTCTTAATTTTTTATAATTAAAATAATTTTAAATTTTTCGAAGTCCGCCAAAACGCTCCAAATCGGTTTTGATCAGTTTTGAGGAATGTCAAATGTCAAAACAAGGATGAGCTTTACCGTACATAATTTTATATTCTATTCATGGTAAACCATAACTAAACATAAGTAATAAAAGTATGTAACTTTTCAGAAACATTAACTGTAATAACTTTAATAATAATAGTATTGATCATTAACATTATCATAATATCCGTATTGATAATTTAGTTTGCTCATGAATACTCTAATTTCGTTCATTAATAATAGTTTTTTTATTTGTTTATATTGAACAGCGATTATAGAGCTAAAAGTCACCCAAATTAAGTTAAAATTTCGACAAAACTGTAAAAATACATATTTAAAATACAAAACAAAATAGAAAAATAATAATGACCATACATACATAATGCCCAAGTGACGTCAGATGTTCCGAATGTAATGGCACCAACATAACAAGGTGTTTTAAAAGATGATATTTTATTCACTTTTAAATAACGATTTATAAATTCTACGTATAATTAATTAAATATAATAAAAGTTATATATTCAGAATCGGCGTTTGATGATATATGTTATGTGCTATGTGATATTTTTGAAGCAATTATATTTTTCACTGGATTTCCTTATTCAAACATCGTCTCGATTCAGAATAGTGGTCTTCCACCAGGGCGATACTGAGAGTATCTCCCACCTGTATCTCCGAATAACTATCGTCATCCCTATAATTCTACTACATAACCGGGAGACACAACCAACGTATTGTACCAGGTTGGTAATTTCCGGATGATAACAGGACGTTTTTACGGCTCGAGGAGAAGCTCAGGGTCACCTGTGTGGAGTTAACAATAAACTAAAAGAGAAATCTATTAATGATTAAGTATTTTTTCGAACAGTAATGCATAAGGTAATTATTCAACGCAAAATAACGATATCGCTTTTATTAGTGTAAATTTAATGATTCTTATTATTGAAATGTAAACCAGAAAAAAATCGTAAACATTCCCTATTTTAACAGCATTGAAATTTCTGTTTTCCTGATTTATAAATCTTTTTTTCGGGAAATCGAATAGGAAAATTCTGGCGCGCTTTTCTCTGAAAGCTTTATTATTTCTCGTGTGGCAGCCATTACAGTTTCCCGCGCACGCGCTCTGAGCTGAAAAGCTATTTTCGTCTTGCGTCAATTTCCTCAAACGGAGTGCTTCGCTAGCTTTATAACCTCAAAATAATAGCTAAATCGCGCACAAAATCGGGTTATGAACAAAACACTGTTAATTTCATAAACGGCACATATTTCCATGCATTTAAAGAAAATTGAGTTCGTATTTTAAATAACAAACTTTTACTGAGATGCTTTAAGTTCATAGCAATGTTTTTCTGTCAGTGAAATATTTTTTTCCATTTGACTTATTTTGGCCAAGTCCCAATTATCAACGCTCTGAACTTGTTTGTTTTTATGACTATGCGTTATATGTTGTGATTGTTATTATGCAATTTTCTTCAAACGATGCGGTACATGCAGCATTGCGACGGGTTGGATGATATCGATCGGGTCGGAATGGACTCTGTACCAGAGCAAAATTATAAACATAACTGCGTAAAAATTGTTAACTAAATTAAACAACTGACAGTGGTGTTTAGTTTTAGCAAATATCTTTTCAGGGTAAAGGTATTGATAAAGATGTCATTAATAATTCCTGCAAGAAAGATCAACTTTAAAAGTGTGTTTGTGGTTGAATACCGAAGTGAAATGTTGATCCAATTTCTTTGGTGAAAGCAAGTTAATCAGACAAAATGATTCCGTTGTTGGATAAAAATAACCTGGCCATCAGCGCTATGGTGACTTGTGTAATGCAAGTTATCTTCTTTGTGATAGCTGCGGCCTTCCAGTGCGATAAACTGACTGACTTCACCGGCGGGGCCAACTTTGTGATCATCGCATTGATGACCTTCTTCCTCGGACAAGTCGGAAATCACGCCAAATCATACGACAGCAGGCAGCTGATGGTCACGGTCTTCGTGTGCCTCTGGGGAGCAAGACTATCGGGATACCTGTTGTACAGAATCGTCCAGATCGGTAGGGACAAGCAGTTTGAAGACCGCAAGAGCAATATCGTTAGATTTGGGGTCTTTTACACCTTCCAAGCTTTCTGGGTGTTCATCGTCAGTCTTCCAGTGATCATCATCAACTCTCCGCATCACACTTACCCTAAAGGTCCCAAGACAATGACTACGCTAGATTCGGCTGGAACTGGGATATTCTTTATCGGACTCCTAGCTGAAACCTACGCAGATCTGCAAAAGTTCTCATTCAGGCAGGATCCAGCCAACATCGGGAAATGGTGTAATGATGGACTCTGGAAGCTGTCAAGGCATCCTAATTACTTTGGAGAGATAGTCCTGTGGTGGGGCATCTTCATCATTTCCTTGAACGTGATCCAGGGAATGGAGTGGATAGCAATCCTATCTCCGATTTTCACAACACTCATAATTTTGTTTCTCTCTGGGATTCCTTTGCTGGAGAGGTCTTCAGATGAAAAACACAAAGAAAATCCAGATTACAGATTTTACAAGTCATCCACATCTCCGTTGATTCCAATTCCTCCAGCTATCTACGAAGAAGTTCCGAGAGGCTTGAAGTTTATACTGTGCTGCGAGTTTCCAATGTACGATTCTACCAATGAGAAGACTCCAGCTCCTACTGTGACAGAATCTACGAGTATATCCATGGTCCAGTCGCAGACATAGCTAGTACTCAGCAGTCACGAGCACGTGGCTGCTGGGGGTAAAAAAGACTTCAGAGGCTCCACTCCGACAGCCTTGTGATACCCCGCGCAACAGACTGTGGTTCAGCTGACCAAATATAATACCACAGAGGAGATAACTGTCCACGGGGAGATAATCAGGCACGAACAGGAGAAGTACGCTGAACACAGCAAGATGAATGGTGGACAACAGATGCAGATGATAGAAGAAAACGTGAATGGGGAACGGAACCATCCAAGCAAAATTGTTGAAGAGAAATTGGTTTGAATTGAATGGACGTCTTTGAAAGGCAAATGTCTGAACTACGTACAAATAGTTCTTTGTTTTGTCCCTGGGGGGGAAACATTGTCCAACTTTTTAAATGATTTAACATTTCTCTATAAAACTACAAAGTAATTTTGGTTCACGTTTCAATAAGTGGTATTTGTGGTGATTATTTTTTGGCAGTGGTGCGATTACAAAGCATTCAATGTTATGCCATTATTTGGGCTTAGTCAGCCTTTATGGATGTATGATGAATGGTGGTCTTTCCCTGAAAAATCTGTTTTCAGTGAAGACATGATAACTTAATAATATGTCACTACAAGTGCCACTTTATGAAACGTCAAAAATAAAATTTTCAACAGCACAGCGTTTTTCGAACGCATTTTAAAACTTTTTTTTTTCAAACTTTGCAATGTTACCCAGTAAGGAACAAAGTTAGACACTTTTACGATATCGAATATCTTGTTCACCTGTAGTTGTACCTACCGTTAATTAAGTTCGTGTCTAATTCTATAGGCATGGATTGGTTTACGGAAATATTTCCTTAGTCTTCCCATTGTGAAATAATCCTAAGGGTAAATGACTATCGAACAGAGGTAAAAAAAAATCTAAAAAATCTAAGAATTTTTGCTTGGCTGTATCGACATGCTGATGATCGCATTTCCATGCCCTAACCTAACCTAAAAAGCTAACTTAATCCAACAGCGTTCCCATTCTTTTATTTCTGCCACATTCTGCTTCCTACCACGTTCTCTCTTTTTTTAATGTGAATACCGCACAAAAGTTTCAACTGCTCCCAACTGTCCAGAGCCAGTGGGTCTATGGCATCCCCATTTAGGGTATATTTTGAGACTGAAGGGAGTGGGGAAGCGAAGAAGATGGGGAAAATGAAGGTTGGGATGTACCTGGCAATTCAAATCTGGTCACCAAATAGCCATTCCAAGCAGCGTTTATCGAATCGTTTGATCGGTGGTTTTTCACCAGGGTGATACTGAGAGTATCTAGTATCTACCGCTTTCTGTTGGGTTAAGTTAGGTTAGGTTAAGAGGGCATTAACAATGCCGTTGTGAGCATGTCGATACAGCCACGCAAAAACTGCAGTTTTTTTCTATTGTATTTTCCGTCTGAAAACAATCATGTACCCCATTACAAGAATTTCGGATGACTTGTATGCCTCTGGTTAGGTATACAACCTTCATTCTAATAAACGTATGACGTAACAACGTAGATAATAACGTGGAAATAGCTCAATCGATATCCTTTTGGCTTATCTCTCTGCACTAATGTTGATTAATTCCAAATATTACGAAAATACCTTTGTTAGAAATCGTAAAGTATTACACTCTTATAACATATCATGATTAAACTTAAGAAAGAGTACATTCTATCATCGATTTCTCCAAATTTATATTAAATTGTTGGCTATTTTGGTAGATAATTCATGTTAGAATACTAATATGTAAAATTTCGATATAAGAAATTATTATAACACGTATTTAGATCGAGACGATCAATGTCAATTGTCAGTGGTTACGTCATTGATGCGATTGATCGTACAGAGGCAATTGAAGCGATTGACAATAATTTGGACTTCCCATTGGCAAGGAGAACGGTGGGTATTTTTATTGAGAGCATTAACACGTCCATTGAAGCAGCGGATTGAACGTTTCGCTGTGCGATAGCCAATCGTTTGCATCAATCGAGCCCTTCTTAACTCAGTTTATTATCGGAATGAGATTTTGTTTTACTTATAATTGGGTATTTTCACAAACTGTGGACACAGTTAAAAATGTCTGGAAAAATTAAAGTTTATTTGATCATCAAACTTAAAAGGTGTAATTTTAATATTTTCATTCATAATTATTGATTTTAAAAATCGATCTAAAACAGCACATTCCGAAACGGTTCGAACTGGCTACAACGTCATTATGATGTAGATAACGCTACTGGCTGGCAAAACAGCTGTTACCGACGTTGGCGTGACATCAACAACGCCATATTCACGAACAAAAACGAACATGTCGTTTTGGCGGCAAATCGAAAATGACAATAGGCATTGATCGTCTCGGGGGCGCTTTAGAAGTAAAATGCTGTTGTTAAAACCCCTCGAATCTTTTTTGTTCCCGATGGGGAACAAGTATACGCAGATTGGAATAAGCAACGTAGCAGTAGAGTCTTTTTGTTTTTTTGGGTGCTACCCAAAGGGAACAAAAATACTCTACTGCTATATAGTTACTTGTTCCTCATCGGAAACAAAAAGGACTCAAGGGCTTTTAATAAAAGTAATACAGGGCTTTCTAATATATTGTATGTAATATCAAATTATTGATATAAGTGCTTTAGAAAAAGGTTTTAATCATACATAATAGAAACAAAGGGAGATATGGCATGGAAGCGTGCTGACAAATTGCAGATCTACGACCAAACTGCACTGACTGTCAAAGCGGCTATGCAATGAAAGTAATGCGTTTTGTGTGTGTATAGAAACAAATGGGAAGCACCGCTGTACGAGTATTTAGATGTGATTTGCAGTAGTATCGGTGAATGGTGACTTATGTGCGCGCGGTTTCATACAAATGATGGTTCAGGGCGCATCTCCCTTTGTTTTTACCTATTCTTATAATAAAATAATAAAGCTATGCGCTTCTCGTATTTCAAAAGAACACAGATAACGCTGCATTTCGTCCATTGCAATAAGCGATAGCAACCTCACAATAAATATTTATAAAATAATTTTTTTAAATTAGTACATAATTCCTGAAAATTTGTAAGTAGTAAAATTTATGTATTTATTTATTTCAGCAGAAGTACCCGCCATTGCCCGGGGTTATGAATGGTTTGGAGGAAAGTTTTGAGGTTGTGATGTGTTATCCCTGCCCCTACCCATACCCCTACACATAACTCCACGCCAACGCCTGCCCCTGCCCTACCCCTAACCCTACCCAAACCCCTACCCCTACCATTACCCCTACCTATAACCACTACGCAAACGCCTACCTCTACCCCTATCCTACCCCAACCCCTACCCTTACCCCTACTCCAACCCCTAGCCATAGCTCTGGCTCTACCCCTACCCCTACCCCTACCCCAACCCCTAGCCGTAGCTCTAGCCCTACCCCTACCCTGACCTAGCCCTACCCCTATCCATAACCCCACGCCAACGCCTACTCTACCCTACCCCTACCCTGCCCCTAACCCTACCCTGCCCAGACCTACCCCAACCCCTACTCTTACCCCTACCCTAACCCCTGGCCGTAGATCTGGCCCTACCCCTGCCCTAGCTCTACCCCGCCATACCCCTACCCCTATCCCTACCCCTACCCCTACCCCTACCCTAACCCAGCCCTTACCCATACCCCTATCCCAACCCCTAGCCGTATCTCTGGCCCTACCCTTACCCTGTCCTAGCCCTACCCCGCCCAACCCCTACCCCTATCCCTACCCCTATCCCTACCCCTACCCCAACCCCAACCCATAGCCGTAGCTCTAGCCCTACTCCTACCCTGCTCTAGCCCTACCTCTACCCCGCCCTATCCCTACCAATAGCCCTACCCCTACCCCTACCCCGCCCCCACCACCACTATCGTTTAAAATAGGTACCTACTTACAACTTCCAAAATTTGCATTAAATGCTAATTAGTATGTACATAGTGTAACCTCGAATAAAAAATTAAATAAATTGTTAATTTTCTATCAACATTTTGCAAGTATTTTATTTTTTTTATTATTTAATTTAAGATTTAAACACCATGTTTCACGCTCATACCGCGAAACTTCAAGGTTCAGAAATCCCATAAGTATCCCTCTGGTATGGTTCAGGTTTATTTTTCAAGTAATAATGAGCACCTTACACGACACCTTTTTCGTACAGATTCCATAGAGGTCGTCTTTCCATATGGTTTCGTAAAATTGCTCTATTTCGACACATATTTTCATCCAGTTAGGCGCGCATTATTTGAAGACTGTCATTGTTTACGTAATTATTATTTTACGTTTTGTGTGGAAATGTTGCGTGTTTATTTCAGAATATATTTTTAATGTTTTTTATTATAGGTAGACTAGACTGTGTTTATTATTAACTGTGGACGCGTGTTTCTTTTCGGTATTGTGAATTTCGCATATATTTTTTTTACATTTTGCGACAGACTTTATTACATATGTTTTAGGGTTATGTTAAAGGTGTTACCATTTTTTTTTACGTTATGTACCTTCCCCTAATATTATTTTTTCTATATCTGTACAATATTATAGATATAATTTTTCATGTATTGCAAAGATTTTCCAAACTGAGATCATCTCGGGATGGATTCCACATGAGGATCGATATAAAAATAAGTGTCGTGTAAAGTGACCATAAGGTTTGTGACAATAGGATATGATTAACAAATTCGTTTAAAAAAATCAATGAGGTAAAACATGTTTTAATTTTTTTTTTTATATTTTCCTATTACTACCAATTTTAATTGTTTTGCTGGAAGACATTGTTATTTTTATTTTATAACAATTGTCCTATGTATGGGAATAATGTAGTATTATTTAATTGTAAAAGCTTAGAATAAGGTGTAAATATTTCGTACACAATGGGAAAAAAGGGCATTAAACCTTTAGATTATTTTAGTGTTTTAAGAATTATGTAGTTATAATTCATACTTGTAAAAATAATTACTACATAAAATAATTATTATGAAAGACAGTCCAGCACGTCCATATATATATATGTAACGGGAACCTTTCTAATGTCAATAAACAGAATGGCACAGATTGGCCGTTTGATGACAATATTACATTTGAATTTCTGTGAAAGAATAACAATATATCCGCCCTGCATCAGCACACCTTCACGCGAATGCGCGAAAATTTTCGTATATTCACATTCATTCATCAATGCATTTTAAACAGTGGCTGCTCGTAATTTTTGAGTGTGCTAGAGCGCTACGATTGCAATGATTCCTGAGCTTATTTGGAGTAAAAAAGTTTGTCGGGTACGTGCTGATACACCCTGTAAATAACATTCTTTCGCTAATTAATGATTTTTTTTAAATAATTATTCAGTTGATTACAGTCGCGTTTGCCAAATATTTACATAAATAAAATAATTAGTAATTAAGGTAAATCCACTGTATTTTATTTCTGAATTCTTGAAGAGTATGTATAAATCAACTTGCTGTTTATATTTTTGCATTTATTCATAATATTTTTCTTACTAATAACTTTTATTGAGTAATTTTTTTTTATATGGGTATAACATATCATGTTACTCAAATAACGGAAAATGTGTATTAAAAATTAATGTGTCAATGTAGGTATAGGTATAATCAGTAATGTCATCCAGCACATTTCTAAGAATTTCCGGAAATCCGTTTTTTTTTCGGAAATCTGTTTTTCTTCCGGAAACCTGTTTTTCAATGTCTCCGTTTAAATAAATGATTCCCATGTATGTGTATAATGTATGCAATTAATGTGTCAATGTAGGTATAGGTATAATCAGTAATGTCATCCAGCACATTTCTAAGAATTTCCAGAAATCCGTTTTTTTTTCGGAAATCTGTTTTTCTTCCGGAAACCAGTTTTTCAATGTCTTCGTTTAAATAAATGATTTCCATATATGTGTATAATATATGCAATGTATAATTG